>JAAAKL020012726.1:0-12874 GCA_010016065.2 Carybdea cf. marsupialis auct. non (Linnaeus, 1758)
ATGTTGGATCAGCTCTAAGCCTTCCTGTAATACCACTGCATTTTTTGTGAACCCAGAAGTTGCATTCCAAGCACTGAGTAGAGTTTGCACCCACACCAATGCGGCAGACAGCACAAGGATAACATCCAGCGTCTTTTAGGATACCTTGGCCGGTTCCTGAGATCATAATCTTTGTTTTTACCATGTTGACACGGAGACCTTTCTTCTCTAGTTCGAGCTTCCAAGACTGCAACTTAGCAATGCATTCACCTAAGGAGTCGGTAATGATTGCAAGGTCGTCTGCATACAATAACTCCCATGGGACACCAGTGCAAAACACTTGAGACAGCGCTTCAAGGACAACCACAAACAGGAGGGGGCTGAGCACAGAACATCTGATAAACACCAACATCTACTTTAAACTCGTCACTGCATTGACCATTTACACGAACACGTGCAGCAATATATTGAATATAACATGTAAATTAAGATGCCGATTCTTGGGTGTCGTATACAACAAAGTAGACGACGATGTAAGTAGTATGTAATGGTAACAAATTAGAAATTACATGTTTCTTCAACCGAATCCCCGACAGGTTGAAAAGTAGCCGTTGCGGCAATTTTCCGCACTATATTTTCTACCGTTACCTTTCGTACAATCTCCGCACGGTAGCGAAAAGAATGAGGTAGCGACAGAAAAACTAAACGTGAATGACATGATGAGATATGTTCTGTGTTTTTCGCTTCTTCGCAACGGTATTTTATATCAACACAGAAAGAAAGTAGGCTTGAAAGAGGCCTCTTGTTACGACCAATTTATGAAAAACCTCAACTGGCTGCAAAATTTCATTGATGTGTGTATACAGCGGGAAACAAAGTAATCGAAGTGTCTAGGACAATCGTTATCTTGAACATGCAGTTGACACTATCACACGAGCCTCAAGATTGCCGATACCATTGTACTTGGTGAGTCTGATCATCGTGCGACTTTGTCATTAGGACATTTTACCACTTGTAGTGATTGTGCCATATTACAAGCTCAAAAGTAAATCCATTCAATCAAACAAGGTAAGCATAAAATACAAACTGATATCCTCCATTCTAATTTCAACATGTAGTTTAGCTTTGCAGGCTACCGATAATTTCTGTATGCCTTCTCGTTACTGTTTATCCATAACATATGTCGCGATGACTCCACAAAGGTCACACTATAATTAAGAAGCCCGTATAATTTCATTAACTTGAGACATGCCGTCCATACTAATCAATTTTGAATCGCTCGGTTTTGCCACGGCGAGTGTTTTCCCTTTTCAAATGCAGGGAGAGTTGTGGCTGTGAAAAGCCTATCTCCAATTTTTCCCGATTTGATTTTTTAGTTTCATCGACTACCATTAAAAAAATAGAAATTAGTTCCACTTTTTGACCCGCTACATTTCCCGCCTTAGCTATAACAGTATTGCAATATAGTCATAGGTAGCTGTGGAAACTGTAACGACGTAAAGTCGTGGTAGCAGCTACTTTTCCCGCCTAGTGGAGATCCGGCTTAGGTATTGATCACACATCTAACAATGTACATCTGACTTCTAATCAGGAAGCAAAGTCATGGCATTTAAAAAAATATCAAACAAACACGTTGTACCTTTGAACATTATGCACTTTCAGGCATCTCTTCACATTTTCTTTCTTGTTCTTATTTTTCTTTTTGTTCTTCTTCTTTCACCCGTAATCCTTTAGTTTGCGGACTGTTTATCGGGTTATTTTACTCCTTCTGTCTCTGTTTAATATGTTCTTCTCTTCTAGGTCTGATTCCTTCAAGTCTTGTATATTGTCATCTTTCCTTCTCCATCTGCTTTTTTACCGTTCCCTTCAGTTCAAAACATTGCGCTTTTACTGTGTATATACGGTGGGTTGCAGTTGTGTTAGGATTATTGTTCTGTCCTAGGATATTATTATGCAGCTTTATGAGCATCATAGGATAGGGTGAGAATGTTGGCGGAAATGCCGTTATTTCCTTTCCTTTTTACCTTGTCTTACTTACTTGACGTATTTACGTAATTCCGGGGTGATCTTCGTACCCTCTGAGTTGACAAGACATCTCCAGTTCGAACTTTTTACTGCCATATATATCATTTGGCTCGATCTTGTTGCACCGAGCATTCTAGCAACGTTGTCAATAGTACTCAATGCTATATATCATACATCCATTACGTTATACTAGCATTATATTTATATCTAATTAAGGAATTGAGATCAATTATTGATTGCTATTCTGGAGGTATATTGATATGCAGCTTACCTTTGGTAATCTCTGCCTCGCTCATTTCCACAACACTATAACTTTCTTCGCTCTCTACGTTGCTAATGATGATATCTGTTAATAGACAATGAAAGGAATGAAAAGTTAAAGAAAACCTAGACTTTAAGGTATCTTGCACAAGAAGTCACTCTACTTGACACTTAGAAGTTATGATATTGAAGAATAATTCTCAGCTTGAAGGACATTAAAAGTAAAAGTTTAGAATCCTTGCAACACAAGGAAGAAATAGATCGTAGAATTCAGCATTGTGTTGATGGCGCAGCTAAACGGCAATTAAGGGAGTTTGGACGTAACGTCTCACATATGAAGAAAGCTAACGTAGTTTAAATACGCTCTACACAGAAACTTCCACACAAGGTAATGACAATTGCATTTACCATTTTTTTCTGTATGGTTTCCTACTGGCTCTAAGTGATTGTTTTTGCTTTAAAGAAGTACCTGTTATGCATGGTAGCTTAGGTGGTATTCGTTTCTGTGTGTTATTTGCTATCGATCATCTATAAGTGAAGTTTACATAAAACATGTTTATGAGAAAGTCTGCTTTTGGAAGAATCAACGTTGATCTCATAAAGTAGGAAACCAATAAAATTAAAACAATTACTGCTAACGTATACAAATATATAAATTAAAAGTTTTCTTGTTTTTTCACAGGCTTGGAAGAAACAAGTCCCTTTTTTATGAGCCCTTAAAAAGGAATCGTTTATGTGACCTACCAAAGTAAATGTAGGCAGCTCAACAGGATCCAGCAACAAATATACCAAGGGTACAAGAACGCAATCACTAACTTACCAGGGTTTAAATACTAGTTTTTAGCTTCAAAAGTCTCAAGCATAATCTACAGTCACTATAAGATAGGAAGAGATTTTTATGTACAAAAAATTATATACTTTACAGCATTTAGACTTTTTGATGTCGAAAACAAATTTTAGTGATAAAAAACCAAAGATTCGAATTTCAAAGAAAACTGCAATTGAGAAATTTAATAAAATAAAAAAACAAGGCAGTAAAAGCAATTGGTAACATTAAGTAAGTGTTTTTATCGGCGATCTAGTTTGAGACCTCAAGTATGTATCACAATAATTGTAAAAAAACTTCAGATATTGGATATGTATGAGCCCATTAAAATGGTAGATGGCTTTTTCAAAATTAAAGAGAATGTAACTTTATTTTGAGGACTGTGCTTCCATCATACATGAAAAACTAATTAGCTTTGATTTTCCTATTTAATTATTTATCGTTAAATCTAGTAGTAGAAGAAGAGCACAAGGATCTTGGTAAGACGTACAAATGAAATGAAGCCCATTTCATTCTAACCCAACAAAATGTGGGATTCGTCTCGATTTCATTTGTTCTTGCTATACGGAAGATAAGTTTAACTGTTAAGATTTAATTTCAAATAAAAATCCCAAAACGTTTATATTGTTTCAAGTAGGATGATGTCAGTGGGTTACGCTAGAATTTCAGAAGAGGTCTATGCCAAGAGTGATGGGGTAGAAACATCAATTTGTGGAGTGAGTGCAAGGCAAAGTTTAAACAAAATTCAAAAACGTTTGGACTTTATGGATTTTGAGGCTATTTTGTGACAATTGCCAAATAATGAAATTCAGAAATAATGTTATATGTAAAAATTCTTCGTGATATCGTAAAACGGACCCTTTTTCACCCTTTGGTGCGCGTTCGACTCAAATATCAGAGCTATCCATGTATGATTCCATCAGATTGGTTGGCATACAACGCTGTTTGATATTCTTGTTGTCAAATTAGTCCGGCCTGTGTAACGATATTGTATTAGCAAGGTATGCAGATTAAAACAAACATACTTAAGGAGTTTAGAAAAAATTGGGAAAGGAGCAAAAAAGGGTAGGCCTGTTCGTTTGAAGGTTATGCCCTTCCGTGCATCCTCGTATTTGTACTTGATAAGGAAAAACATTTATAGAATGGAATAGGAAGAGCTTACATGCAGTCAGATCAGAGAACCAGGCAGCCTTAATCAGTTCCTTCCCACAGAGATCGGTGATGAGTTTATGGAGATTCACTTGACGAATCACAATTCCTAGGATTACAGCGGTCGTGTCTTCATCCTTGTAAATAATTGCTTCTAAATGGAGATCATTCCTTCCAAACAGGATAGGCTGTCCTGATACCCTAGCCACAGAAATATATTAAATTAAGGCTCATGGTAAGAGTCACTTTGAAAACCGTTGGTAGATTTTCTCAACAAGGTAGCGAAAGCAAGGCAATAGTTTTATCACTAATGGTAATAGCAAGAAATGCATGTAGTACTCATTTTACATGCACCAAATGCGAGTTCAGTATTCAAGACACAGTTAAATTCCTTTTCACATTTGTATTTGGACAGAGATTATGAAACGCGGAATTTCATAATCTCTGATTTGGACGACTCAGTCCCGTTTTAAAGTGTCTAGGTAGGCCCAGTTGGAAAAGCAGTGTCTTCAGATAAACACTGGCAAATTCAAAGATGGTATGCAGAAGTGGTTTCTCCTCGTGGAATTCAGTGTCATGTACCATTAAATTGGGAGGAAAATGTAATACTTATCCGTGGCAAAGGTAGAAACCAGGTTATTTACGAGGAGATCGTTGTCATGTAAAGATTATTGCAAAGATGATTGATAGTAGACTCGAGATATTAAGTTATAACCCTATTCCTTGTTTTTTGCTCGACCTCAGAGAGTCAAAAGCGTACAACTTCACACTATTAATGCTATATTAAGAGAATCAGATTTCCAGTTGCCGTTCCGTTGTCAGTTTGGCATCAAAACAAAATTTATCATCGCCGAGTGTTTCTGCTATTGTAAACACATGCACAGGTAAGAAATAACAGTGACCGATGATTTGATCATGAGCTTGCATTCATGTGGATTGCAATAACAAGAAAAAAGCAACAGCAAGCTTCCCATTCCTTTTGTGCGATACTGTCAAGTATCCACCTTTACTACGATCTGCTTATTTTGTAAGCCTTTCTCCTTTTTTAATTTCAGGCTCTCAGATATTGGCATTAAGATGGATAAAGATGGTGTGAAGTACAAAATTGAAAAACTGACCCCGAAATATGAGACTGGATTGATAAAAAAGGACGTCCAGGAGAAATCTATTTCGAATGACAAATTGCCTCCATGACAACAGTACTGCCAATCTTCGGAAAAGAGGTTGACATACGTACTACTTGTAAATGAGACTATTTGACGCTGTGCATGTGAAAACCAACATACCAAGCGTCCGACGGAAAGCGCAGTATTTTCTCGTACATATCAAAAGGGTATAAGGGAAATTCTGGTGTATATTTCTTAATTATAGGTATTGTAATGCATAAGTGATTGTGTTGGAGATTATTCATAGGGTTTTCTGCCATATTGCAATCTCTGGAGCCCATTGGGATGATCAAAGTCTAATTCAGTCATGATGACAGTGATACTCTGATGATGTGGTAATGAAACAATGGTTATGTGGTAACATCAATGCGGTGGGAAAGTGTGACGTCACGATTTTGAACACTTTAGAATTAAGGGGAAAAACTCAATTTTCATGTTACCCTATCAGTGAGAACGTCAATGACCAAAATTCAGAGTGATGCCCTTTCCCAACACGGAGATATCAAGTTTCTATTGTTTTGAATCTCTCTACCAAAACCCTATTATTTGATGCTAGTTTCCAACTCAAGGCACCAAAGGATGTTAACAGAGTTTTGACCAGAGATTTTAAAAATTCAAACGCCTCTAGTTTAAACACTATTTACACTATAGGTCTGCTACTTTGGGAAGCAGCCTATTCCAAGCTTGGCTTTCGATATCTGGAGTCAGATTGTACTATTTCTAAGACTTATGATTTGTGACGTCATCACTTTCCCTCCGCATTGTACAAAGAGAGCTCTGAAACAGATACTGCTTTATTTGGAACTGCGAGTTCTTCTAGGAAAGTTTGAAACTCCATCCTTGAGTCGAGACTTTCTTCACAATGAGACTTACAAACTTTATCCGTAAGTAAATCATTGTTTATGTTTCAGTGGGAGAAAAAGTCCTTAGGAAGTTTTTAAATTGATTAACATTGGACGAAAATCCATCATTTAAATGGGGAAGATGCCTCCAACGTTACCATTATTTTAACAAGAACGATGACCTGACCCTTTGAAAGCATAATAACGAAAGGGTAATTAGATACTTTAAGGTGTCAAATAAATGTCCCTCCCTAGTTGATATACCAATATGTTTTACCACAAGTCTTAGCAGGATCCCTCCGTTTATTAAGTGTTATGATTAATAGTAGGTTCCTGACTCCACATGTACATTAGAAAGGAAGAAAGAAAAGAAAGAAAACACAACAGGATACGTAATACATTAACTGTGGGCTCTCTCCCTAAAAATGTTAATTATTTTCATTGTTAGATGCAGAGGGCTTCATCCTGTTTATTATGATGTCGATTTGTAAAAAACTAAGCAGTAATCAACAAATTTCTAATCATACCGCCCCGTTTGTTAGCCAAGGCAGGGAATGTTAAGTTTTAAAGAGAAGTATTTAATCTATTGATGACACCAAGGCTAAAAGAAAGACCTTTAAGCTAGCTAACTACAGATCCACTTTAATAAAATTGAATATATATTATGTCCATCAATTCTATGGTAAATGTTGGAAGAAATGTTCAATAAGATAGTATAATTGTAGTATCCTTACCTCAAAACTTTTGAATCTCCGAAAGAAGCCACGATTGTCAAATCTTTGACTCCAAAGTCTTTCAGAGCTCCAAAACTCTCTACATATTTAAAGAATGTGGTATCACCTGTAATTTCCTTTAGATCTGCCAACGTGAAGCTTTCTATAAGGCCAGTGACTTCATAATCACCTCCAGATTTTTCTATACTAACTGACACAGTCAGTGTCTTAAAGGTTATGGTTGTTGATCCAGTAAATGTCCACGCCCATTCTTCACTGTCAGGGTCCATTTGATTGACAACTATGATATCAATATCTGATATGTTAAGAAGTCCACGTGCAAGCACAAACGGACCATTAACAACACAGGCCACACGGAAATTTCTACCCATGCCAAAAGTAAACTCTTTAATGTGAATCAAACCATCTGTTTTTGGAAACAGCTGATAAGGTAGCTCAGCAGCTATTGACACATCCAAACACTTAAGCATGCTCGGCATGTCCGTTTTGAAATTGTCTGGATACACGAAATCAAGACCTCTTTTCTTAAGCAGGATATTGATTGGTAACTCATCTGGCAGTTCAGGTAGTTTGACTGGAGGACTACACTCTTTCATGTTGTCTTTGACCGGGACAAAAATCTTAACGCTGACGCCATCTGGAATAAGGCGAGTTTCGTCTCCTTTCATGTAAGGTTTGAGCATTTCTAGTAGTGTCTCATCTTCCACGACCTCCATCTCTTCTTGTGAAACACTAATCAAGTACCGTCGTTTTATCTTGCGAAGAAGAGGTAAGTCTTTATTGAGCTTGTCAAACGTGATGAACTTCTTCAACTGCTGCAAAACATTGTATGTTTGAGGTACTTCCGCCAGAACAGCTCCAGTTGGAGGGAGCCCTTCTTGTTTGTTAATTATAAGATAAATCGTGGCTCGCTGATATGCCTTAGTACTGGTAACGTCTGCTTTAGCTATAAGTTGTATTGTGACAGGGACAACGTCACTACCCTCCGTCGTGATGGTAAATATTCCTTTGATTTCAGGATTATTTAGACGGATCGTAAGGTATGTTTCTGTGCTAAAAGATACCTCAGCATTTGAGAGTTCAATAATCTGCACTCCGAAGTGTCCACTTAAGTCTTTTAACCATGCAGAAGCAATCCGCCATGAGTAGGAAAACTTCGTCTCTTTATCCGGCTTACTAATGGTCATTTTAGCCGAGTGACCTTTGATATGTATATATCCTTCCATTTCGATATTGAGTTTAGAGAGTTCAAGGTCCATATCCGAGGTGTCAAAGGACACGGTAAGCTTTGTTTTGTCAAGCTGAAAGTAACCAGGGTTCATTAACCGTATGGTTTCTTTCCCATATGCTACAACCTTTGCCACTTTATCGCTCTTGTCAAATTCAAGAGATTCGAAGAAATAGCAGTCGGGGCAAATAAATGTCGAGGATGCTGTTCCTAATGACACATCAGGTAATAAAGTTTTCATCATCATATTCAAAGACGGCTTTTCTGGGCAATCATCTCCTTGGATGCTGATTTTAACTTTTGAGTCCTCTGGAGAAACGTGAATCTTACATGAAGGGGGAAATTCGTATGTCTGGGAACTCTGTGCATCTGACAGCAAAGAATCCATAGGCGAAGGTAGACTTGCTCTTTTAACTTCAACAAAAGAAGAAAAAGGTGTCATGAGCATTAGCAACAGGAAACTGAGAGCTTCCTCTTACCCTATTCCTTTATTGTGGAAGGGAGCAAGAAGGAGTGGAGGGGATTTTGGAGTCTTTAAGTAAAGGAGTATACAGAGCTTCTTCAAAGGGAGGAAAGATTCTGGACAATGATGTCATTCTAATGATTTTGCAGATTAGAAGGTAAAGCGTCCCTCTAGAAGATTTTATACCACTTTACGACGTGGTAAAAACCCCTCAAAATAAAAAGTTAATAAATGCCAAAAAGTGCTTTTAGAGGCTGATTAGTACTTAAGTAAAAGTTGGCTGGAGCCTTTTGCAGGGGTAAGGGCATGGTCAAGTGGCTCCTCCATTAATCTATCTTCGATGTAAATTTTGTCTAGATGTCTATCGATAAAAATATGCTTCAGGTCAACTATATTTTAATCAAGTGTGATCAAAGGGCAAGCAAAATCGAATCTTGAAACGTAAATTTTTGTAACCAAATTGCCCATCTAAAATCAAGTTATTTAATTTAAAACTATGTAACGTTAATAAAACATTTGCTCTATAACTATTTTACAGAAACAATAAATTTTAGAGGTGTGCTATGAGCCAATAGTCCAATTTAAGCAATTTTTAACAGTAACAATTTTTATGGAAGATAATACGTTCAGGGACGCAGGAAAAAGATTGCACTGGGAGCACGTGAGCCCAAACATTATGCAATAAGAAAAAGTGCCCTTTTATCCACTCTCAAATCCAACACGTATTAAAGTGTTCTGTGAGTGAAAAAGTGTCCTGTTAGGATCTCCACTCATTAATTGTCTCTGTGCATTTTATAATGCATTCTTTAAAGGAATAAAATAATAAAACTAATTCATCTTATTTCTTCAATAGATTATTCCCCTTTCCAACGAAACAGAAAAGGCAATAAGACCGCCGTAGTTAGGAGCTTCCACAGTGCCATCGATTGACTGCTTCCACAGTGCTATTGAATGATGTCAACACAGCACAGATCAAACAACTGGAAAATGGCTCTTAAAACAATAACATCTCCTGATAATGAAAGACGAATAAATGTAGGCTAAAAAGAACTAGACCTTGAGAACGCCAACGTAGTTTGTTCTGGTCAAATTTTTTGTGGTTACCAGGGAAACAATGGGAGCCGTAACGCCGAAACGTTGTAACTGTGAATCGGTGTATTGCATTATAATAGTGCATGAAAGTACGGAGAGCACTGAAAGTGCATCTCTCAGAGATAGAACAGTTACAGAAAGAGTGAAGGGAAGATGAACTTGCTCTGGAAAGTATGAATATCAAATAACTTTGTTTTAACCAAAAGTGTAAAAAAGATAGTCCGAGATTATAATAAGAAAAGCTACTACTATAGCGTTGTTCTGACAGTATAATATATTCAAGACAAACACACACACACACACACACACACACACACACACTTACATCAACTTGGACTAAAAGGAAGCAAAATCTGTTTAAGATGCCAAAACATTAATCCGCAGTTATCTTCAGATTTGTAATATGAATACATTCATCCTCAAAAAGATCTATTTTTGCTAAAGATGGAACACTGATTGAATAGGAAATGATAAGTATAGTGTAACTCATTCTATTGCTCAAGTATTTGTTTTGTAGAGACTTGTTAGTTCCGTAAACTTACAAGTTCCAAATTTTCGCATTGTAAAATATGAGCATCATTATTTGAAAGCCTTTTACTTGATCATGGGTTAAATACGCCATATGATATCATGTCATCAACAAACTTGTCCGTGTGAGGATCAAGCTTTTAAAATACGTCCATTAGTGGTTCACTAACTCGTGTTGTGTAAAGAGCAATGTTGAACGTGCAACCGTGTGGTCTTCTACTTGCAAATGTAAAGATGTTTACTATTTTCTCTAAAACAACATAGCTAAAGAAGGTAAATAAGTACCTATAAGGCACTTAGTAGTAAGAGAATAAATTTTAAGCAGGCTGTAAAAATGATTATCTATATAGTCAACATGTTAAGGGCTGCCTTGTTTCAATCAAAACTCTCCCACTCCTAATTATTTAGAAATCTAAGGAACTTAGTTTCAAACTAAAAATTATATCTACATTAGAAATGTTAAAATTGGACCTTTTCTGGATCAAAATTAGAGTGTTAAAAGATGGATTCCTTTCACAATAGATGTATAAGAAGAATTTGCAGTGCACTTTTACTAAAGGACATTTAATTTGTAAATCAAGGACCTATTCCTTCAGCATCCTCTCAGAAATAAGGCGAAGCAGAATATGAAAGCACACGATATCCCCAGGCTATATTTAGATGTATCCCTGAGGCTCCAAATAGGGCAGACCGACGACTATCAAGAGAAATAATATCTAAGCTGAACTCAAAGGTGCAAACTCAATGCAGTAGTATACCAAAGATCTGAATTCAAGCAGATATTGGTAGAGGCAACTGATGGAGTTCGGGCGCCTCTAAAGCCTGGTTCCCACTGGGGCGTAAGGCTTGTCCTTGTCGATATCGATGTTTTGGTTGAGCACCTGACTTTTATTGACACATCTCGAAAGTGACAACTCAAAAATAAATAATCAAATGGCTTCACGAGCTTTTACATGCGGGAATTGCCTTGAAATGGCTGATGTAGATGACCAGATTATTGTCTTGATTCGATTATTATCACTTCAGAGGCAAAGGACTGTCGGAAGTTGCAAACTTCTACTGTGATTCAAACGATCGCGTCAGGTTTCCCTACTAATTCAGTTGATATGTTCATTCAAACAATCCCCACGCGTGCAATCTTCCAAAATAGAATGTAGAGAACAAAGGAACACGAAAAGGCTTGTCTTGCAAGAATAAAAACTTTTTCATTCTGCTTGACAAGCCTTAAGCCGCAGGCTGTCAATCAAAACTAGACAAGACAAGACAAGACAACTGGTTCCCACTTTGTGTTGAAGCAAGACAACGACAACGACCACGATAACGACAAGCCTTACGCCGCAGTTGGAACCAGGCATAAATGGAAGAACCGGTTTGAGGTAGTTTATTAGAAGAAAATGGAAATTGGAGCTGGTTATTTTCCTTATAACTATTTCTTTTTACAAATGCGCCTCCTCCTACTCAATCAAATATGAAATACAATAGAGAAACTGTTTAATGAGTATTTATAATAAATACAGATGAATTTTACCTCTTGTTGTGTCGAATTCGGAATCCTCGAGTAGAGTCTGCAGCTCCAGCATAGCAGGAAATACATCATGCATGTGATACGATGATGACCATGATGTTTGAACAAACACCACAATCAACAATAATAGAGTTATACCCATTATTTGTTCCCTACAGAAAAGAAAATTGATGTAAATTGATAGTGGCACAATCTATTAAATAACTATCTGGGGAAACGATTCCACGTGGTCTTGCATATTGTTCGGATTTTCTGCGTCTTCACAGATTTGATTCTGCCATACAAAATTTTTGTTCCTATATCTTCTGAAGTCAGTAGTTTGCAGTACTATTCTAGCTTTTCCTGCTCGAAGGCTCCCTTTCCTGTTGTAAATAGCGGTTTATTGATGAAGGAATACAATTTTATGTCAAAATTGTTTTACTTTTTATTCTGATATCTAAGTATGTATCGTCAAGGAGCACAAAGTTTATTCAAACAGAAAAAAATTGTATTACACGGGGTGCTAAAAGCGTAAAATTAAGTTACAAATTTAACTAAGGGTCTGCAAACTTAAAAACTGTCACGTCTATGATTTCACCTTCTTTTCCAAAAGACAGAAAGTCCCTGATATATGATGGGCCACTACTAGATAAATATTTAAACAAAAGAAATTAGTGACGAGTAGGTAGACCTCTGTCTAAGATTATTAGTGTTTGTTATGGATAGACTTTGTGCATATGGAGCGGACTGTACGTAGTAACAGACCTCTTCTAAGCTATTATTTTGAGATTTTCCTAGTCCTAAAAGGACAGGATTAGTCCTAGAATATTCGAGATGTTTAACGTCTTCAGATGCTTAACTCAGGAAGCCTCCACCTTACATTGATGTGTTGGTATTACCTCGAACGGCATCACGTAGACGAAAAGAAGAAATGTTTTTGAGAAGAAAACTGTTCTCTTTCGGCTAACCATTTACTGCCATGGACTCTGATTGGTCAAAGCAACACCAATCTAGCAATCAGACATCTGATTGGCTACTTTCAAAACACAGTTTGGTATAAGTTTTACTGATTTCTTC
>JAAAKL020012727.1:0-12873 GCA_010016065.2 Carybdea cf. marsupialis auct. non (Linnaeus, 1758)
ATCTGTACTTCAGGTACACAGCCAATGTCAGCATCAGTTTTGGAAAAGGTATGACACTCTTCGAGAAGCATTGCTTTTATTATTTGCTGCTGAGAATGGGTCAAGTGACTGATGTCAACATTGGGTAAATACGACTCAGATTGATCATTAATCTTTGGTTTCATATTGGGTTCATTTGTTGGAGACTGATGGAGGTTAGGTCTGTCAGCAAGTTTAACTTCAAGGGGGGTTACAGATGCAACTAATTGTAAAGTACCAAGTGTGGTTCTGGAAGGAAGATATAAGTCACGAGTTGAAGAATTGAAGACTGGAATTGTAACATGAGGGTTACTACCTTTATTACTACCAAATATAGCAATGTTTCTGGGACTTCAATACCACTTGGCCAGTTTTGTTGGACATCTGGTTCGAAGATGGCAGGACAGGAGGTATCAATAAGTCCAGTGTGTGCATAACACTTAATTATCATATTACAACCAGCTGGGAGATGGATTCCTTTTTTCCCTGTTTTTAATTTGACATAGATCAGTCTTTGTTTCATTTTGAGTCAGACTAACAAGAGCCTCAATATGACTGACGGTGATGCCTTGACGTTATCCGTTATCCGTCATTTTAGATTGTTCCTCTTGATAAAACTTTGTACCCATTCTATTCCCGGAAGATTATCTCTGACACAGGTGACGAATTTTCCAACGCGATCTAGATATGCCTTTACAATGGCAACATCATCAAATGGCACTTCCCAGTTAGTTAACTCGTCAAGAGCACGTGTTATTGACTGTTCTTGGCTCCTCAGGTATATCCGCCCCATTTGCCAGAATGGAAGTCCATCATCTGGTTGTGCAGAGTCTCACCAGTATGCCGCCAGTATTGAGAATCGTTTCAACCTGACAACATTGACAGGAAGACTAATATCTTTGGTACTTTCGTGCAGTTGTTCTTTTGTAGTTGCGGACCATGGTTCTACGACAAAAAAAGAGAAACTCTATAGCATGCGATTATTTAAAACTAAATCAACCAAAATGCAGACAAGAGTTCAGTTTGGGTACAAAATGTTTATTGATATACACTGAAGAAAACTTCAACCAAGAGCTTATTTACTACTCAGTTTTCAAACCCATTTAAAGTATGATTTTGAGTCAAGGAAAGAGTATTACTACCATGGCCGAAGCCACCAGAGGGAGGGGCACAACCCCAATATTTTGCCGATGAAAATCTTTTCTATCTCAATGTTTGCACTTGCACTCAAGTACTCTATTCATTTCAGGTAGCAGGTGCTGTTTTAAGACCAATAATGGGCGGTATAAATGTAAGCACAGTTCTATCATGCCTCTCATGAGAACTAGCTCACTAAAGGCGACTTTAATATACATAGGCAACTTAATGCAACTTCCCGACACAAGAGCTCATATCAAGCACAACACTGTTATGTAAAACTAAAATGGATCTAATATGACTCGTTAGACCTCTAGAACGCTCATAATACATAAAGCATTGTCCGATTGATTGGAATCTAGAAAAGTAGATATTACTATACATACATTTAACTCGACTCAGGTAAGCGAATAACACATAAATTATTGTAAGTCAAAATGCTAAATATATATATCGAATCAAACTAAAATTATATATGAAGTACCTCTTGCGTCCTTGTGATCTTGACATTCACCGTGTGCCAAGCGACTCTTACCGATTAACCCTAAGATCTCTACAATATATATACTACTAAAAACGTGATAAAATCCATGATTAAAATAGCTCTACACCTTATAAGAGGAAATCTAGATATAGAGGGAAAGTCTGCAGAGAAATATGGCTAAATGTTCATCACGTCCTAGAGATGATAACGTGTTCTGTGTGACTTCAGAATAGAAAATCAATGGACTTCATTACGCAGAGATGTAAGGATTTTGAGTGAACTCTTCTATAAGACTTGTTGCCCCTCTGCCGTATCACTGAAAGCATCATAATAGCATACGCATCTGCCAATGTAGCGGTCTCTGACTTCATGTTTGCCATTAAAACGTTTTCTTGGTCTACTGTCAAACGGATGGAAATATCGGATTGAGTGTTATTTCCAGCCCCAGTATCTTTACGTGATCCGAGATCTAGATGGGAAAAATGAGAAGAGAGATAGCCTTTACATTCCTCTCTTCTTCTATCGATTGCGTTTTTGAGATATAATGGTTCCCTCCAGCCATGTGCCTGTACCCTCCAAACCGACTTCCAATATTGTCCGACTGTAACTTGCCAAGAAGCAAATACTTAAATCCCAATGCCTCTATCAGGTTCTTTTTAAGTTGGCGTTGTGTTTGTTTAGTAAGACCCTGCTCTCCTGATAAGGATCATTGATGAAGCAAGTCCTTAAACTCTTGGAGGAAAGTCAACTTCCAGTCATATTGAAGAAGAGAATGCGTCTCGTTTATGTTGGCTTATACTGGTCGTCTTCACATCGTTCCACAGTTTAAGCACCAGACTAAGAAAGTTTGCAGTTCCAGACTAATCTTTTAAGAAGTGTTCACAGTAAAAGTTTAAAGCATTTGTTGTGCTCTCGTGGAAAATCGAGAATGCAAGCTTTGTCCAAATATGTGGAAATGTCAAATATGCCCAAAACTTAATACAAGATTTGAAGAGTAAATAGTCAGTGTAAGACTAGCCTGATATTACTTCATCGATTTCTGCCGAGTTTTTTTGGATTGTGTTAGCTCTGTACCTAAGAAGGCTACTGTCTATTCAAGTACTTAAAGTTTTGTTTTACCAAGAACATTTTTATTGTTACCACTTCCCAAATGAGAGATTGACTGTTTCTATATACGTATATAAACGGGAAGTCAAACCGGTATATTTTTTGTATAAATATTATCTTGCTTGCTATATTTTATTTACAGTAATAAGCAGTTGAGTCATCCATCTTCTTGAACATACATTTGGTATCTTGAAAAGCAGATTCAAGAAACTAAAGTTTGTTTGTGCAAACCCTATGCAAGTTCCTGAAATTATAAATGCTTCCTGTGTTCTGCAAAACTTTTGTGTGTTTGAAACAGAGGAGGATTTTGAGGGTGGCACAGACCCTCTAGATACTGAGGATGATACATAGAGTTTTAATTTACCAAGAGCGCTTGACAAGGCAAAGACGGATTCTATAATTAACAGTCTTGTTGAACAATTTCACGTAACTGTGTTAATGGTAGTCAGTATTTGTTTTGCATGATTATATTATTGCAATTTATTTTGCTCAACTACAGCAGGCATAAACGGGATGCGCTTTTCTTAATCAACGATGACCCCTTGAGCTAAAAAGGTATAAAAAAGTCAATTTCGTTAGCAAGTAACATAGCTAACACTATAATCAATGTACACTTAAAACATATATTTGTTTAAATAATCTAAAAGTTACGGGATGATTCACAATTGAGGTCAAGAAGCAGGAGAAGGGATGAGAACTTTCACAATGTTGACACATGCCAGAGATTTGTTGGGGGCTTTATGGAAACATTGCCAGTTAACATTTCACACGTTTACTATTTCTTTCATCCTAACTGTATCAATTAAAAATGAAACACTGACGGAAAATATGTAGATATTTTTACCCAAAAATTTTCATTCCAGTTCACAAGTTTATATATGTTGGGGGAAGGGGGAAAAGTCCTAAATATGGTTGACATAATTTTTTTTTGACCCCATAAATGGTGGCTGGTAGCTAAAATATCCGGTAAACAGTCAAAATATTGCATCCCTTTCTTCATTATGTTGTCGTAGTTTCTGCTCCATTCGTCTACCTATTTCCTCATCCTCCCCTTCCATTCTTAGTAAAAGTTCCTCCCTCATATGGCCCTCTAGCGCTCTAGTACCTCGTCAAATCAAGAGGAGGACTTTCTTTTTCTGCCCCGCCCAATCAACTCTGGAGGAGGATTTCCCTGTTTAAGGTCGTCACAGCTGAAACTTTCATCTTGTACTTCAGATTTAATGGGGGTAGCGTCTCTTAACCATCATAATCTTCTCATGGATGCCTTGATGGCTACTGAGTTATTCCAGTGCTGAGATCCCCTCTCCAGCTCATCAAGAAATTCTTGAGGTTGTATGTGAGCATTCCCAGTCCCCTTTTTGTGGTTTAAGTATAATGTATAGTCACGTTCTAGGTTTCTCCACTTTCGATGACATTTCTGCCCAGGATTCTGGAAATGATAACCAGACCACTTTTCAAAACATCACTCTTCCCTGACTTTTTGTCCTTCAATTCTTTAAGATCTTTTCCGAGCCAGCAAATTCCAGTTGGTTTGTTGAAGCTTACCTGTCCTTACCCTGCTTTCTTTGGTCTAGGTGTTGCACTAGATATTGTCTAGTGGGCAATATGACCACAGAAGATTTACTCAATATTAAATTGTGGTAGTTGTGCAGGGTGTGCTTGGGGGCGTATGTTTTTAAAAGAGTAAATGTTGACTGTGAAAGGTGAAGAAATCCTAAAATGGATACTTATCGGGTCCTACTGATCAGCCATACGTAGTGATTTCAAGACATTTTTACAAGTCCATGGCAATGACTAAAATGTATTTTTTTCTTAACAAGAGGTTGTTGTGAAGCTGCCAGCGAAAGTCTAGATGGAACTTAACCTGTTTGAGATTCCATAGAGCTACAGGTCAATGGGATGATTAAGCAAAATCATAGCTAGCATTTCCTATTTGGAGAGACATGATATGATAGTGTGCCAACATGCCTATTGATGATAGGCTTACCATCTGATTAGCCTCACATTTGCAATAACCCTTGACGCATGTGAAAATATACAGGGTTCCTGTCAGGCAAAAATGCCTAGGCTGCAGTCAGTACAACAGAATATAGTGGCACTATTATTTCCTGACCACCTGATATTTAGCAATAAGGGAAGTTAACGACATAAATTACGGTAACAAACAGCAATTTAGAGTTTTCTCTACAGATATTAGCTATAGTTAAGATCGCGAAAAAGTATATTCATTAAATAAAAACGATAAGAAATGTGAACGTAAAATCCACGAGCAGCTGTTCATTGCAGCTAATAAAAGGCCCCATGCTATGTCGTTATATCCTCTGCCGTTTTCAACACTTTTCAAGTAAAGAAAAATCTCTCATCTAGATAGATTTGGTTGATCAGAGGAAAGTGATAGATAACCGTCCGATTTTGTAGGTGTGGTGGAAATTGCAAAGTGGAAACGATCGACTACAATTGGACAGCCTGTGGATTTCATTAACAGTGTTTCCCCCTGAGACACATGATCATACTAGATACATGACGTATTGCAATCAGATCTCGAAAGACTTCTTCAAATTTACTAGGAATATCAGAAAACCTTATCTTTGTTCCCGTCTTGGTCTGACTGATTATTACTAATGTTAGAGCTACTGGAAGGTCCTCGCTGGCTGATATCACCATCACAGAAAGCAGATGACGATGATCCCCCGCTCACTTCGTCAGGTATGGCTACGGCTACTCGCTGTCTATTTATATGCACCGATTCCTCTGGATAATATATAAATGATCTGTCCACAACACGAAAGGAAAGAAGACGTTTGTTTAAGGTTTCAGCCGTAATAATAACCCTGAAAGTTGAATGTGATAGGAGGCTACTCGAAAACGAACTTGACTCAAGCACATGAATACTCATCTACCTCCGCGTAGGAATTTCCTTTCCCCGCTGGTCTCCTTACAGACAATAAAAGGTCATGGCCTCCTAACAACAATCCTTGATCTTACCTCTTGAGGCTTGATTGGCAGAGAGAACTTTGCAACTGGATCCCGGATTGAATGAAGTTGTCTTTTGAGGAAGTTAGGTAAAATTACGTCACAAGCTCGGTCACGAAAAATGAGGGGTAGAATGAGAATGAGAATGTATTCCCAATACGAGGCTACTTCTTTCTCTTGTTGTTCCTCTCCGAAAATGTATCTAGGAATAGTTGCACTTCTCTCGATGCATTGACAGGAGCTTATATCAACAATCTCACTGCCTTTTAAGTTAAGAGTCACGATGGGGAAATATGATACATTAACTCTAAGGGAGTTAAAGAAGGAGTTGCCAAGCCATGGAGCCAGGTTATCTGGCCGAAAGAAAGACCTGATTGAGAGTTAAGTTTTAGATCGTCAAATATCTTTTGATTGGTAGATTTTGCTTCGATTAATTTCTGAAGATCCAGTTGTAGCCCTTGACATATGATGAGACTTGAAGCTTGTGATTTCATGCCACATAGGTTAAATATCCGCTGCATTCAGCAAGTATATTACTAACTTAAACATAACGAGGCTCCAATAGTAACAGTAGTCACCAGATCATCAGGCTTTCTGGAACTTCCACAGACGTTCTTGATTATCCATCGGCTACTTTTGCTTTGCATTTCACTTATGTAAAAATAGCTTAAGGTGGTTTTGTAGAGCCAGTTGTAATCCTGTCTTATGAGCGACTCAGCAAACTTATCTCCTTTTTCGTTTCAGACTTGAATCGTACGACCGAAATCATGATTTTGGAGCAGGTCCAAGTGACGTAGGCGACAGTAAATTTAAAATGGTATTGCCAGACGACAAAACCGTGACTTAACAATCAAAGAAGCCATCCCACCAGTTACACAGAACCCTGTCGATCTCTACCTTGAACAGTATGGGAGAACACTCGAGTCAGGGAGGAGATTGTACCTTTGCAAGTAAGATAATTATACAATACTCTTTTAGCAAATTAGTCAATCGTAAGGGTTTTGTAGCAAAACTCATCCCACTAGTTCAATAACGCCGTGCCATCTACAGTATTCCATTAGAGTAGAAAATTCCCCTGACCATAAGTATTCCCTGAGTTTCAACATAAATGTTAACTGAATCGTTAATGACTGCTGCTTTTGTTGCCTGGCTTGATGTCTCACTATTTTAGTCACTGGTAGCCCTTTCCACAATTATTCTGCTTTGTTATCATATAGTCAAGGACAATACCTTCCTAATATTTTACTTCACTAGCAACTATCACGTTCTGGCACTAGTGGTCTATTTTACTCTTCCTTAAGAGGCACTGGACGATGTTCTGCTTTAGGAAATTTTCCCAACCATCCCCATTTAATTGATCTCATAGGTAAAAAACTATCACTATCTATAAATAGTTTTTTAAACTCATCATTTCGTTCAGTGTCAATGGATTTGCGTTCCACGAGGATCTGCGTTTTCTCGTGGTTCTTGTGTATATTTGCATGTCACATGTGCAGTACTAAAATTTCTCTATCTCATTACTGGTGACATAGAGAAATTGTCAGCTCCCTTCCACCGATAGCTATCATATCAATTTTACCTTTCCTTTCTCTACATCAGATGCAGAGATTCAGTCGCAAGAGGAAAGTACAAACTACAAGACACGCCACGTATGCCAAAACAACGAAAGTGGACATGGCTGCTCAAGGTTTGCTTATGTTGTCTGCCTCAGAAGTCGAAACAACACCGAAAACTAAGGAAAGCTTTACTCAAACCGACTTTTCATCTAAAGATGTTATTTCAATGTCCCTCAAGAACAAGTTCTTAAAATCGAAAATAAATAGTCTCGAGAAAGCTCTAGGGAGAGAGGGAGAGAAAGCACAGACATTCCGTGACACAGTTAAACCGAAGACAAACAAAAACCGGGCTCTCTCAGTGAACAGCCTCAAGAATGACCCTAAAAAGTTTTACTTTTACACAGGTCTTAAGGTGTACCAGTATCTACGCCTACGGAACTTCCTAGGCAAAGCTGCATCAAGGTTAGCGATTTTGGGGAGCAAGAGAGACTTCTACAAAGTCTCCAACAAGAGGTCAATAGTAAAGAGGAAACTACCACCAATGGATCAGCTTTTACTAGTTCTCATGAGGCTGCGATTAGGCCTTGCTGTACAAGACTTGGCCTATCGATTTATGATTGGAAAGGCCACAACATCAAGGATCATAATTACATGGATACAGTTTCTGTTTCTCCATTTTAATACGTTACGAGGAGACATGTTTTCATCAAGCGAAGTGATAAAGAGAAATTTGCCAAAGTCCTTTAAGGGTGTGAAAAACATAAGGACAATTATAGACTGTACCGAGTTATTCGTCCAGCAGCCAAGAGACTTTAGTAAGCAAGGCAATATGTATTCCTCAGACAAAAGTCACACTGCTTATAAAATTTTGGTTGGAGTAACACCAACAGGTGCTATCATGTTTCTTTCAGGTTGCTTTGAAGGATCGATCTCAGGCAGGGAAATCGTTATACAATCTGGATTTCTGAATTATATCAAGGAAGGTGACCTAGTACTGGCTGACAGGGGGTTCCAAAATAAAGGACCTTCTTGCTGGCAAAAAGGCCTTCATTAATATCCCTCCATTTCTGGGGAAAAGAGATAAACTAACCCCCCTGGAGGAGATGACACCAAAGCGACTAGCCAGGTACAGGATCCATGTAGAGAGGGCCATTGAACGCTTGAAAAAAATTAAGATTTTGAAAAACATTGTGCCCCTATCTCTTTCCCCAGTTATATCACAGGTTGTCTTTGTGATTGGGTGCTTAGTAAATTTTCAAGAGCCTATCGTAACATAGTGGGCAATTCACATACTATTCACCAACATTCCCTTTGCACGGCTCGAGTATCTTCTCAATTGTCAGCCTCTTCTTTTAAAATTAATTCACTCCCAGATATTTGAAAGTGTTTTCAGAATATGTTTGCTGCCTCTCTGTCACTTTGTTAAGTATGTGAATTGCCTACCAGTTTTTTTCTATGATGTTTAGCTATGCATACCTTGAGACTGTGTTGCTCCTGACATGGTCATAGCTTTTTTAACATTTAAAAATGGGAGGGGTGTACCTGTTACACCATCAAAGGACAATATAGACATTTGCAAATTGTTTGTTGATGTGTGAATAATTGGTTATGCCACTCCAAATTTCAGGGAATTTTCTGACCCCCAATAAAATGACATCCTCTCTTGGTGAACAGAGAGTGCATTACTACCTTCAAAGAGAGAATCAAAACTATCAGATTGGCAAAAAACTCTTATTGGATATACTTTATCACTCCAATGCATTTCAAATAATAAACATCAAGAAGTCTTCCAACCCTAGCAATATCATCCTTATCAATCCCTGGGTGCTAGTAGGATACACAAGATATCGTAAGATCCTGAATATAGGCTCTGGGCTTACAAAGGTTTGTTAAGTATTTTTGGTGGGCTTGAAAGTCGATTTTTACTCTTCCATGAGAGAGAATCCCAATGTAAGCCCTGTACTTATATAGGAGCCCTTATATTAGGCGAATATTCTCCTTAGTTTACGGTGGGCTTATATTCAGGGGGCATATATTTAGGATCTTATGGTATAGCATGGCACATGCTCAGAAAAAACTAGTCTACTGCAGTCCCTACAAGAAATTCTTATTCAATTTACAGGTAATAAAGATAGCCCCCTTGGAAGCCTCTTCTCATCATCAGTCGAATATTTCCCTCTATTGATTCGAGGCAAAAGGAGTTCTGCTGTTTAATCGACAGTTTCTTTAAAAAGGTAATAGGCTCAATTTCTCTTAACACATATGGGCATTTGATTTCTAGTAACCCAAAGCAGTCTCTGCCTCCACTCATATCAGTGATGAGCCTATCGGGGCTACATCCCAATTCCGGAAATTTTGGATTAACCCAGAAACCTGAATTATAAACCTCATATGTATTGCCTGTGACTTTTAGGAAGTCCTGAAACGCATTGTCCTCATTTCTTGTTCCATACAGTACAGCAGCTGTACTCAGGGCACCTGTACCATCACCCCATAGTTTAGAGTAAATATAGCTCTCAACTGCCTGCATAGACTTACTAAGCATTTTAGTACTAACTTGCTTAGCATCTGAGGCAGTAATTCTAACTCGCCTTTCCAAGTACCACAATTTTGTGGTCTGAGACTTACAGATCTCGGTTGCAGCATTACGACTGGTTGAGGGCACTTGAATGTTTTCGAGCAGATGTTGACATTTCCTTCTAAGGATCTTCCACTCATCATCGGTTAGACTATAATTGTTATATTTTATCGTGAGGATTGTCTCCCACATTGTAAGGTTCTTATCAGCCCCCCGTAAGTCTATGAGGAATCTGTTAGTTTCTTCAGGTGTTGCGTGGTCTAGTAAGGAGGGTGGACATGGGTCGAAGTCCATAACTGTCCTTTCCTTATTTTGTACGATTTGTATTTACTCTCGTGAATTGGCTTAGGGTTCTTTTTTGAAACTTTTCCCTTGTTCCATTTGCATGGCAAACTTGTGCATGCAGCATGCTCCTCAGGATATATTACACCATAGACAAAGGGCAGCAACATGGCTACACCACCCCATTGCAGATGCCTTGCAGTTGCATCCCGCAGAAACAATATAACCTGACTCTTTTGACAAAACAATAGAAGTTTTGTAAATTATGGCTTTGTATGAAGCCTGGACATTTGCTCTTATGTGCACAAAGTTTTCCAATGATGCATGTTCAATATCCTTAACATGGCCACTATCATAAAAAGTTTTGTCACGTTTCAATGGTTAGCAGTGTGGTAGTCTGCTGATGACTGAAGCATCCTGCACAAGCCAGTTTTAGGCTTTTCACAAGCCCAGTAAAATACACCAGGGCTCACCCGTCAAGGCAGATAGTTTGAAGTTGGGGAAAAGGACAAGAAAGTAAAGGCTGTCTTTTGATCCGCGGCCTGCCACATTTGTGAACAGGAGAGGATATGGGTACTTTGTAAGAAACCTTGCCTTAGTAAATGGATTTTCTCCAACAATACCGCTGCTAACTTAATATTACCCTGCAAATCCATATGCCCTTGACTTGGATCATGACTATGTGAAAAAATTAAGATCCGCCAGCTACCTCGAACACATGTCCTTTACAATTATTACACCAGAAGAAATCAGAAAAATTGAGGAAGAAACACGTAGCCAGAGTTTCAGTACAAAATGGTACTTCGAACATCAGAAGAGGATCTTCAAACTTCGGGCAGATTTGTAAATTGAAAAAAAGGGCAAACAAATAAAAACTAGCAAATTCCATGTTGTCCCCAAAAAAACTCTCATCAGTCAAAACAATCAAGCATTGTAAGAAATTTGAAAATATAGTCATAAAAAGTACTCAGGGGGTTTTAGTGTGGATGTACTTCTTACAGGAATCCGTGTTCACGAAAGGCACCCTTTTATAGAAGCTACACCCGATGTACTGGTGGGCTCTGACAACCTTCAATATCAAAATAAAATGCCCGTATGCTGCAAAAGACAAGGAACTCGATGAAATAACAGTTCCGTATTTGAAGAATGAGGGGGAAGCTTTACTACTCAACGAAGATCACAATTACTATTACCAAGGACAAGGGCAACTGCCAGTAACTGGAAGAAAAACGTATGATTTTTTTAGTTTACACAGTAAAGAATATGAAGGTAATCACTATTGACTCAGATGAGGAATTTCAAAAAGTGATGTTAGATAACCTTGTTGATTTTTTCAGTAATCATTTTAAAGGTGCCTTTCTAGAGAAGCACTATTACCGCTCCTATCATGAACATGGGCTCTAACTACTTTAACATCATGGGCAAAGTAACTTTTAAGCATCACATTAAATGAGAGAAGCACAAGCATTAGATTTCAGGTAAGGTCTACTGAGTTTACCAGCCCCAAATCAGTTAAAATATCACCTCTTTGAAATCCATGTATGATAAACATGATGACCTCTGAAAATCTAATGTTTGGCTTCATGTATTTACTGTCTAACCATTATATACATCATTATAAGGCTACGTCGTAAATGCTTTTCAGATATTTCTTTTGTTAGTTTAGCCAGAATGACAGGGGTTTATTCACATTTGATTGCAACTGTTAAGAGAGGATATAGCTTTTTATTACACTTAAGTAAACTTAGTCATTGGATAAAGCAACCTGTCATATTGTATATCTAAATAGTGGCCTATTGAGTACAAACTCCGTAAATTTCATTGAAGATAACTCTGTGTAGTGAGGAGGCAAGGGGGGAGAGGGGTGTCTCAAATGCCGTTGCAGCCAAATGTTTATACTTCTGATGGAAGTAAGAGTTATTAATCTCTTGTAACATATCTGTACTATTCAACATTAAGACATATTTCTTCAATAAAAGTGTTGTTCAAAGACCTTTTAATTGTGATAATAGTAAGTATAGGAAGACAGTGGTAAATGATGTAGCTAAATGGGTCTGTTTCATCACCAAACCACCTTCTGTATTGTAGTAAAGAAGGCCATGGGTCTACTGTTTTTAGGGAAATTTGTTGTAGTTGTGGCTTCTAAAAGGAGTTGCAGAATAGGGATTTTCAGACAAGTATTAGATGAAAAAGAAACAATGGTGAAAGATATAATGCCTGAAAAACTAAAAGGTTGCTGAAATATTCACTATCCAATGGTGGAGTGTGTTCGGAGTGAAGCAGAACAGTAAGATATCTATTTACAATATGTTATAATACTTTGAAAAGTTATCTAGTGAAGGGTACAATGCTACTCCGAAGGTTGCATAGCATAAAGCAAACAAAAATTATCTCAGTACCCAATCCAGTATGAAATATTGAATAGGTTTTTGCTAGTCCGATGACTCTCTCAATAAGAACACGCTTTTGCGCAATCTTCCTGGTTTCAGGAGTTAATTGGTTCTTCTTTCTCAAGAATGTAGTAATATTTATGCCTACATCATAAGGAGCAAAAGTATCCTGGACATTGAAAACTTTGTCAGACATAATAGAGTCTCCTGCTTCACATTTTTGTGTTAGTGTTCCCCTCGCACATAGAAGTCGGTCACTGGCACTGCCTCTATGTGCATCCTGAATGTAGCTGACCAGCCCACCAGGTGTACACCCTACCAGTGTTTTTATTGTTGTTTTTGTATGAA
>JAAAKL020012728.1:0-12873 GCA_010016065.2 Carybdea cf. marsupialis auct. non (Linnaeus, 1758)
GGTGCTTTACGTTGCGTTCATACAAGCACCTTTCCAGAAACTATAAAGTAGCTTTACTAATACGAACGTAGGTATCTTTGAGACTTAACATGGCGACTGCTATAAACCGCTTTTCGCTGAAACTGAAATGGAGTCGGTGACGGAGCCTATCGATAACCAAAAATACTTGGCACGGACATGTAACGATATCAATGCACGTTCTGTGCAAGGAGTCTGGCAGTGGCAGGTAGAGCAAACGTCGCGGCATCGATTACGCAACGAAGGTCAACTACACGAAAACGTTCTCTTCAGTAATGCAGTTAGCTAGGTATGCACTTACTTGTCCATATGGTCATTGTGTCCTAGTCGACCACATCCACCTTTTCCCCATGTAAACAAGCGGCCACTTTCTAGGATATTAACATTCAGAAAGAATTTTTAAACATTTCTCAAATAACGGTCGTTGATGACGAAGTTACCACAAAATATTCAGTGCCACAGGGAGAATCTCGGAAGAACACGACTTTGTTACGCATGTACGTTTGATACGCATGTTTGCATGTTGGTTAATGAATAAAATCAATATATCAAATATACTAACAGGAAAATGTGGGCTGCAGGGCGGGAATCTCAAAATTCGGAAGATACTCTTATTTGAGTCGCATGGATGTCAAGTTACTAATTTCTAGTTGTAGTAGTATTCCACATTAGGTATTAACTGCGTAAACAAAGATAACATGAAAGAATAAATGAAAATGTACTTTCTATGTACCCTGTTCTCAGTCTTTGAAATTTTATTCTGAAATCATAATTTTACGCGCCAGGTGCTTATTCTTATATCACCAATCAAGTTACTCTCTTACTAAATGAAACCTCACCTGGATTCTTTTGATTGTACAACTAACACCCTTTGCCTCGAAGATACAGCAGTTAATAACCAATACTAACGATACAAAATTTTAAGATAAAAGCTTATTAAATGAATAATTACCCGTTACGGCTGCAGTGTGAGCAGAGCCGCAATCTACTTGAGAAATTTTGTTGTGCAACGTCATGGGAACAGCGTAGGGGCTTGTGATGTAGGGCGAATCTGGAGGCACACGAACTCCCAGCTGACCGTTTCTGCCATAACCAAAGCAATAAACTGCACCACTTGCTGGAAAGGGAAACAAATAGACGAAAGATCTCTTTAGGTTATCGAATAAAGTCACACAGACTTTTCATCGCACCGTGAGCTAAGAATAATCTATCATTCTGTAATTTTTCGATACGCAAGGAGGACGCGGATCTGAAAGCTTCAAAGATATGGCAAACGGGAGAGTACTGATAATCTGATCACTTTGATACACTCCAGTAATAACAAGATGAATTAGTACTTTCTTCTACCAATTTCCATTAGCCATTTTCTTTCCGAAGGGGGGCATAAAATGGGATGTAAAGTAACTGTGGGAGAGAGGTTAACTGAATCTATCCATGTCAATTCTAGATTTTTTCAAATCTGGTTCCTGATTCTTTGAGATTTCATATGTACTTTCTGGATGGTTCCTAAAGCCACAACACTACAGCATTAGACACACTATATATACAAAACAAAGAAGGAAAGGAGGATAAACGTACTAGAAAGTACTGCGGTGTGCTTATCCCCACAGCTCACATTGGCGATTTTCTCATTCCTGAACAAGAAGAAACAAGAACTACGATGAAAAAAATCAATTGAATGATTGCTTCGAAACAATGATAAAAAACATTCCAAATAACAGAACGAAGAAAGACTTAATAGCTTTTGAGGACTGTCTACAGAATAATAGAAATCAAGATATTTCTCCTTTTTTTAAAATCAATTTTCAAAGGATGCTAAATAAATAAATAAATCGAAAATATGGTCCCAACAATAATACTTTATTCCATTAGAATTTAATAGTGCACAGTATCACCAGCCAAGTTTAAAAGTTATAAATATATAGGCAGAAGTCTCCCTTTTATTCCACAGAATAAACACGTGATTCGTGACGCAAGGGTTCACCAACGACGTCAACACAGCAACATATTGTAATGGAACGAGGTCACAAATGACCAATAAATAACCAGATTTCTTTACTAACAAATCACTCTTCTTGATTTGTATTTTTATTGGTTGTAGTATTCGCAAATAAATGATTGCTCCATGGTTTGTAATTATGACGTAACGGACCTCTCAGATCTATCGTGACGGACCTCTCAGATGTATGAGCGCTGTCATAGATCTCAGCAGTGGATCTTGAACTAAAGGAAAGACTCAATGATATGTTCTTGTGGATCATCTGCAAGCGCTGCCGCGAGTAGAAACGGGCTCTCATTACAGTATTACCAGGTTCATATAAACATATCTTAACCAAAATCTTAACAAAAAGTCTGATATCATCAAATCAATAAGCATGACAATGGTGAAAGATACATTTTCGTATGCTCTTTCGCAATTCTAAATACATTAAGTCTACATAATACAGGCATGATTTGCAGATAGTTAAGTAACGCCACTTCGACCAGTGTTTTAACGTAAGTTTGACTCATCGTCACATAGTTCAATCGATGTATTATACTGCAATTTCTTTTGTTAATTGTAACATTTCCAATAGACCCAAGGAAATCGGCAAAAGGCGAAACGTATAACGTCTTTTTGGCGTATTATCATTTACCAATAGTAATAGTCTTCAACAAATGAGATACTTAGAGACACTGACGGAAAACTAGTTAAAGACTCACGACCAGGAAATTGTGGATTCTGGTAGTTCCACAAAACGCTTACCAGAAGCTAGATGGGACATGAAAGGGCGTTTTCCAGACAGTGAGATCACCCGTGCCGAGTTGTCCGCAATCATTGGCACCCCACGTAAACAGTTCGCCTTCCTCTTTAAGGGAAAATACGAGAGGCACATTAGACTAAATTGGATCAGTTTGATACACAACTGCTGCAAATGTACCAAAGAAACTATCATATCTGATGAACAAAATCACAAACGTTCCAATCATACCACAAGAAGTGCCACTGAATAGATCTCAGAGATACAGGAAACATGATTACAGGCACGCAACGTAAAACGAAACTCTATTTAAACTCTTTATTACATAGGCATTGTATTAAAAGCGATCAAACAGTACTCAAATTTGTGATAGATTTATGATAGTTAAATGTTTTCGCCCGACACTGGTCATGGTAATCACCAATACTCCTGCGAAGAACTTTAAAGATTGAATAAACTTGAAATGCATTTTCTTTCACTCATTATCAGGGAAAATGCCATAGATAAAAACCAATCTATTTTGCGAAAAGCGTATTTGTTTTGATGAATGCTCCTAGAGTAGCAAGGCAAAAAGGACAATGCCCTTTCCCTACCAAACTTAACGAAACGTTTTGGTTATTGTGCATACAATTTTCGCATCTTACCACTCTGTAGCTTTATAAAACAAGGTAATCTAATACTTTCATTATTCCACGGAGGAAGGCATGATTCAATGGCTTTCTTCTCCCTATATCAGCTACAAGATCAAGTTCGAGCCAGGTGTGACAACTAATTTTTTGAAGACTTCAGGGTAACGGGAAACACGTACAACTTACAATGGTAAAATAAACAGGAATCGAATACTAATACGAAAAACTCCGTGACGCTTTCCAATACTTACGTGTCACCACTCCTACATGGTAAGCACCACAAGCAATCTGCGTGATCCTGCGATCTTCCAAACTCGAAATAAACGTTGGGTCAGTGTTAACACTTTGATCACCAAGTCCAAGTTGCCCATAGTCATTTTCACCGAAAGAGAAAACTTTACCATCCTCTGTCAATGCTGAAAGGGGACCAATACAGAGCATTTCTCCAAATAGGGGATACATTGAGATAATCAAATACTTCAAAGAAAAGACAGCAAACACTTAGCGGCACAGTTAATGCTGTCTTACTTTTACATTTTATTTCTTTATTTCCTCATTGCTGAAATTCCGACTGTTGTCATATTTTCACCTCCTAAACAATGCAAGGAGGCTAGGTTTTCACCCCTGTTTTTCTTTTTGTCTGTCTTTGTGTCGCTGACTAGGATTACTCAAAAGGGCAAAGATGGATTTAATGAAAATGGTGGGGGGATAGCTCATAGCCAAGAGAAGTTTAAATGATTGAATTCTTGTGATCCGCATTACCGTCTATTTACATGGTGGCATGAGAGTTCTAAACGTATTTGATTACATGAATTGCAAGACTCTAACAATCTACAATAAACAACAATAAACCCTGCAATGTAAACATATAATGTGTGGTCTATTGGTTAGGATTCTGTCACCAGAACGACCGGAGTTGCTTTCGCATTCTAATTCCTCTTACTTTCAGTAATTACATGTGATAGCAGGGACTCCAGTAATACTCACAACATCCAAAACTACATATACGGGAAATGGCCGACATATGTATTCTACTGAGCACATTTTCAGTGCATGCCACTATCTGAATATATCTTCACAAGTATGTGCTGAGAGAAAACGCGACAGTCTGAGTCTAAAACAACGAAATCATGTTAATAACGTAGCGGTAGGGGTATGAGCACCACTATAAGTTACTTGATTTTTCAACATTAATGGTAACTGTGTATCATATGACAAGGCAAACATTAGCGCAAATATCAACGCAATACAAAGTGCGTTTTGAAAAAAGAGACTTTATTTGAGAGATATGATTATTATAGAGGGAATAACTGAACATACGAAGAAAATTTAAAAACCTTGATGTGAAGTACATATTGGTGGAAGTAGTTTATCAACAAACTTCTCCTTTGTAAGCAAGGGCTATAGAGAAGTGGCCGTTTTATAGTCAATGATCAGAACGAGGCAGAGCTACAACGTCTAGTTGAGGCGGCAAGAGAATCCAAAGCTTGCACCTCTGTTCCCTTTAAAATGTTGATACCACCATGGTTGCGTCAAGTGGCCCAGCTTTACGTCATGAGAAAGTAAATGGTAATCCTCAGAGTATGAAATCGTCAGAAATAAAATATAAGAAGGAACCAATGAAAGTAATATCCAGCTGTGTCTTCAAAGTAGCCAATCAGAACTCTGACTGCCTGATTGTTGTTGTTTTGGCCAATCAGTGTCTCCAGGAGTGAATAATGAACCGAAAAAGCAGAGAAAATTCTCTACACAAAAAGAACTATTACACGACTATCACCTACAATTTAATGTTCAGCAATACCCATCATCTTTCTAGCCTGAGGTGGCTTTACAAACAGCTCAGTAGCTTCATTGCTCACATCGTGATTTAAAGTAAATACTGGTCAAGAATACACCTGTTGACTTTCATGATAAGTTGTGTACATCTAACATTACCTATACGTGGCACAGGGTATTCAGTAAGAAATGTTCAGAAGGCATTTCTCTTTCCCTCATTCGATTTTAAACCTTTTCAATACTTTTCCAACACATACCATGACAAAGCGTCCTTCCTCCCTTACCTAATGTAAATTTGAGTCCACAAGCAACTTGCTTGATGTGGTAGGGTGCCAGGGCGTCAACCATTTTCGGCACAGTTTGCTTTCTATCTGTTGTTTTGTATCCTAAACACGATCCGGATCTACCCCATGTAAACAGTTCACCAGCACCTGAAGAGAAGTGATCATATTAATAGGATAACTAGCATTTAAGGGGCAGTCTTGCTTGTGTACAGAAGACATCGTTGCTGCAATTGATCTGTGCAGTGTTATTTAGATGGTCGCATTTTCAGTCCTGAATCCCCTAATACAAATTTTCAATGCATTCATTTATAAATGCACAAGTAAGAGCTTACCAAAAAAGGGTCTCAAAACAGCAGAACTAATAAAGTGGCCTGGGACACATTTATTAAAGTAAGATTGTACATCAAAATTATGTTGATTGGCTGCACCCCTTTGATACTGCATGGTAACCAATCACTTCTGAATTCGCAAACACTACGGTATGAATCCGGAAGCAACGCAAGCTTAAATACCCTTAAACTTGTTCCAGTCACCGAGTGGAGTGTTGACGTAGTTCTATTGTTCAGACCTCCCTGATCTCGATTGCTTAATGGAGGAAAGATCTGCATTCCATCTCACCTCGGTGGCAGCCTTTCAAATGACGGCAGACAACAAATTTTCTAAAATAGGACTTCTATTGAGACAGATATTATTGATAAGTATTGTTTCAAAGCACTGGAAGATTTCAACGTTGTGAATATGCTATTCAAAATAATGTAAAAGAAAAACGAGTGGTACGAATGCAGTGTACATAATCCATTTCTAAAGTCTGAGAGAAGTAAATTAACAAAGATAAAATGCTCCATCCCCTGTCAGCCTGATGAATGTACATCAATAGTGGCTCAGAAAGCAGTAAGTAAGCTTTGTGAAATGTCAATAGGGTTTCCTACCTACGCATCTTCTAGCCAGTTCGCAGACTCATTAAGTGGATGTTAAATGACTATATTGGTACAACATACTTGTACGATAAACATAAAGCTCAGCACATACTTTTACCGCTCGTATAGATAAGCATTTTACTTACCAACTCAAAAACGACACAAATAACAGCAGAATTTACATGCAAAACTAACTTGTAATGTACATAGTTATAATCAAAAACTGCTCAAATTATCATAAAAATCATTTGCCTTTACTTGTGGCATTCATACTATGGACGTCTTCGACACTCATGTGACAACAGAGTAAGATATTATAAATTCATCGCCATTTCAAAAATTTTAGGTCAAAATAGGGGGAAGAAGTAAACTGAGAAAACCGTGGGAGACAAGAATCTAGGTAGCTACAATGAACTGTATGACAAAATCAGTAACGTGCAAAAAGCTTACTACTCCATTCTACACCTACATCTCATACCTCTCTCATCTATCTGTGTTGCGATAGATTTGGATCCTAACGAAATAAATCTAGTTTCTAAGGATTTTTACCGTAATATGAATCACTATAACCTGTCAAATCCTTTTTTGTATTTGTTAAAGACGGCATGCTTACCAGTCACTGCAGCAGAATGAAGCTCGTGGCATGCAATCCAGGTAATTTCTTTGTCTGCCAATGCCCCAATTTTCAAAGGTGTGTACCGATCTTGAATGTGACCAAGCCCAAGCTTCCCTCCTCTTCCGGATCCCCAAGAAAAGACTTCCCCTGAGACTGCAAATGGGATAAAATAATAATGTTAAAAAACCAAATTAAATCGAGAGAAATGGGATAGAAATGTAATACAACGACGCTGCTTGGAGTGAACGGAAACACAAACTCTGAGGATTGGAAACCAAGTAAATGCAAAGGACAGTACCAATGTAAATAAAAGGGCACAAAAGTGACAAGATTAAGGGAAAAAAGCCAAACAAAAAAAGAAAAAAGCAACGAATAAGTAATAACTGAGAGAAAGAAACAAAGAAGGCGATGAGAAAATAGTGCATACAATCGACAAACTAAAAAGGACGCTTTCGTATCACCCCTGATCTCGACGAAGAAAGTCGAAAATGATAGAGAAAAGTATAAACTTCTCTAAACTTGTCTCTATTGGAAACAAACATGACAAGTGACAATCAACACCAAAGGCCTTTTGTTACATGAATACCTATAACAAGATAGTATCAGACCTGCAAATCAAGGCATCCAGGATGAGCAATAGATACTATGTGTCTTACCGCTGACTGCCAAGGTGTGTTCCGCTCCGCAAGCGATCATTCGAACATCTCTTCCCAATAAGGCCTCCACTACTCTCGGCACGCACTCCTCCGCTTCCTCGCCGTGTCCAAGAGTCCCTTTTGGACTAGATCCCCACGTATAAACATCGCAAGCATCTACAGACAAATAACAAATTACGATTGTTTTAACACAATTGTGCTTGGATGATTTTGTAAATGAATACTTCAAGTGTCATGTTGCCTCACTTGTGAAAATTGTTAAATTGATAGTTTTTAAGTATGAGCATCCCAACCAATGAACAGCCAAAATGACAGTCTTAGTAGATAAGTATCAACTAACATTCTTCTAGAATAAAGATACGATTACGACAACAGTTCCATTATAGTCAATTTATAAAGTTTCCTTTTCTGGCGTCTCTCTTTAGATAATAATAATTGAGCAACTTTTCTTTCTATCAAAAACCAACGACAAACCCACTTGTAAAGTAATCAGTCAGCGTTTAATGAAAGCATCAGATATCGCTGCCCAATACATACATTCTACCAGTCATTTTACGCATGCAAATAGGCAAATAATCGGTTTGAAATGTGAAGTTGTTCTTTTGGAGGCCGTGGTGACAGTCGTTCTTTTGGAGGCCGTGGTGACAGTCGTTCTTTTGGAGGCCGTGGTGACAGTCGTTCTTTTGGAGGCCGTGATGACAGCCGTTGTTTTAGAGGCCGTGATGACAGTCACTGTTTTGGAGGCCGTGGTGACAGTCGTTGTTTTGGAGGCCGTGATGACAGTCGTTGTTTTAGAGGCCGTGGTGACAGTCACTGTTTAAGAGGCCGTGGTGACAGTCGTTGTTTTGGAGGCCGTGGTGACAGTCGTTGTTTTGGAGGCCGTGGTGACAGTCGCTGTTTTGGAGGCCGTGGTGACAGTCGTTGTTGTCGTAATTGAAGTGATGTTCCTAGTATTACATCGCGGTCCAACTAATCATGGTAATATCTGTGAGTTTTGATTAACGGCTACAATGCTGCTACTTTTCCTCGAGTGAAAGGTTGCCACTAGTTAGCGTGACAGCTAAGAACCAAAACAATAATGGAAAATATCTTTAGAATGGTAATGCTAAGAATGCTATACGAAACAGTGACGTACCTTCTCTAACTGACACTCTCTCGCCAACCAAACCAAACTCAAGCTATACGAAAATAAAGAGTTGTTCTCGATAAATATTATTTTCGATGTAAATTAGACCGTTTGGCACCGCTGACTGAGCAGATGGAAGTTGCGCATACCACTTGCGTTCGAATCCACACAACCCCTCCCTTATATAACCGTATAATAACCCCAAGATTCTGTTTTAATATTAAAAATTCGAACCCCTATGACTTTCACGGAACGTAAGGTCTCATTAAATGCTGTCTTCTATTCATCCAAATAACTTCAAGACCACTACGTCAGGATGCTATGGCTCGTGTCTTTGCTGTCGTCTGCAAGCGAAGTCTACATAAAAGTTGGTTAATGGTGAAGAACATTAAAATTGCAAAAAGTAGCGAAAACATTTAAGTATTTGAAAGCATAATAAGCCGGACACTCCTAGAGTACAAAACTGTCAGAATTGGAACATGAAGGAATGAAACTAATACCAACTGTGTTTTCAAAGTAACAACTCAGAACTCTGACTACTAGATTGGTGTTGTTTTGACCAATAAGTGCCCATACAACTGAGTAGTTAACCGAAAGGGCCCAATAAAAAGACAAATTGTTCATGTCTACAAAGCAACAGTTTTCTTGCTTTTATATGGACTAATTCCGGAACGGCTAAGTGAAAAGCAGACCTAATCTTACCTATGATGGAAAATTTAGTAAATGTAGGGGGTGATTATGAAAAGACTTATTCAATTGAACAGGTCCTGAATACGAGAGGGCATTTATACGAAGTCGTTTAATAGTTATAGGTCTTGCTTACCGATAGTTTATCTCCTTGGCCATCCACTCTCTCTCTACTTAGTGATTCCGCAGTGAGTTTTACAGCGTCTATATCGGAAAATCCTTTGATCAGCGCCTGCCATAAATCAAATCACAGAGCATCATCACAATGATAAGTAGTAAAAACACGAAGAAACTAGGTATCTGTATAGTACACATCACATAGCTACTTGATCATATTGAAAAAATGGCGTACGTAATGTCAACGTCCTTCTTCCACTAGTCTTAGTTCATATTTCAAGTCGGTCTTCAAAACAGTTTAACTTGAACTTGATCGCTTTCTGTGAAATTCATTTATGAAAATGATTGACAAAGAAACTTTGTACAGTCAAGCAACTTTTTGAAATGCGCAACCAAATCAGTAAGCCAGGAATTTCCCACTGGCAATACTCGAGTACTGGTAATTCCCTTCATGCACGCTGTTAGTATGAAACATGCCTAGATGTGATCGGCAGCGAAGTAGCAGTTTGCCATTGACGTAGATAATTGTGATTTGTCATATGTATGTGTATGAAGTTATGATGTAGCAAATTTTAGCATCGGCTGCTTATGGGAACCTCTACATGAAACAAGCAATGAAATATCAAATGATGATTCGTTTAAAGTTCACATTCTGTTTAAATGAGAGGCATGTACATTCTACTCAGATTGATGGATTGTAAAAGATTGTTAGATACATTGTCTTATTGATATTCAAAAAAGTCTGTTGGTGTTACAGAACAATAAAACTGCACGAGACAGCGAAAATCTTTTGGTATTGAACAACATTTTTCGTCTGACACTCATCAGAGTACAAAATCGTCAGAATTGAGATTGAGAATTGGACGGCCGCTTCCGTAAAAACGGCCGTTCTCGCATCCGTCAAAGCAAAAAACCCGTTGCTTTGTAGACAAAAATAATATGTCTTTTCATTGGGCCTTTTCGGTTAGCCATTCAGTTCTACAAACACTGCTTTGACAAAACAACTCCTATCTAAGCAGCAAGGCTTCTGATTGGCTACGTTCAAAGCACAGCTTGGTATCAGTTTCATTGATTTCTTCTCAATTCCAATTCTTACGATTTTGTACCCTGAGGAGTGTCGGACGGACTGAATGGCAGTTTGTGAAAAAGTTACTAGACAGTCTTCGAAGGAGAATTTTGACTGTTAAATCGAATGTTCTCGGGAAGCGGCGCGCGAAGGAAGAACATAATTCACCAGCTATCATGAAACTGCTTGTTCAGATGCTTATTTGCAGATAATTGAGTTTGATGCGTATTGCGACGGACATCAAGCCAAACAAGATATAGATACAGGAATCTACGATAACTAACCATGCCAGTGCATGCACAAACAGTTTTTAACCAAAAGCTGGAAAGAGAGTAGCGTAACGTTCAGCTCATGACGTCCAATTACAAAGTTGCATATTTTGTAATATTGTGGAGCTCAACAGCTAATATATTTTCGAAAACATACGTTACTAAACATCGAATACGCGACAGTCATCGCTTTCTCTTTTTCTGTGAAAAGAAATTGTGTAATACCGAGGTATGAACAAATTCGATCTTTTCCGATAACTTTTCTCTTTTTCGACACAGATGTAATACTGACCGGTTGTTTAGACAAGGACCAGGAGGAAGATCCAAAAGTCTTGAGAGTGTAAGAATATAGCTTGTAAGGTCATGCACTGCTTCTCAACAAAGCAATTCTTCCAGTTCAATTATAATTAAAGTCTTACTTTCTATGCAGCACTAGCTTCATAACTGCTTCTACAGGTATGCTCCTTTTCGTATTGCTATATTCAAACATTGCACCTTAAATAAACTTAAATAGCCACGGCTTACCCTTTGACGCTTCCCTTCTAAATATTAAGTCAGTTCGGCTTCATCAACTGCAGAGTTGAACGAAGATGTTTACCTTTTTCATTATACATATCATCGAAAGGAAGCAAGATATTGTTTATTTGTCTATGACAGTGATCTGCACCCTTTTGCTCGTGTGAATAACTGTATTGGGCGGAACCCTGACAATGTTCTACGATCGATTGCTAGGATCAGTGAATATCTGAGTAAAACTCTTGGTAACTAATTTTACAAAGAGAAATACTTCGCTTTCTCTTTTATTGCTTACCGTAGGGGTGGAAACGTCGTTAAAGGCGGGACCATCTCATATGTTCTGTAAAATCGTATAATCTTGCTCAATACATAATACAACTGAACATTTCTTGAAGGGGCAAAAGGTCTAGAACCGACGCAGACCAAGATGAGCTATGTATTGTTCTTCTCAAAGTCAATTGCTCTTGGTTCTAGGAATACAAACTAAATCTCCCATTTTCAGAATTTACTTAAAGTTGAAAGAAGCTGAAAGAACCTCACCTCCAATCCCACAGTCCAAACATCAAATTCTATTCTATCTTTACAAACGATGTCAAGAGATCGTAAGACGTTGCCTTGTTTGTACAGCAAAGAAAATGACAGTGACTGGAAAGGAAAACAAAGAGAATAATTAAACATCGTGCACAGGGGGGGGGGCTGATTATTTCGGTCTCAGCGCATGGGTCTCATTCATTTTGTTCAACGTCATTTCCGTCACAATTCACTTCGGTCTCAATTCATTTCAGTCTCATTTATTCCAGTCTCATTCATTTCGGTATTGTTGCTACTGACATACATATGAGTGACATGATTTCAGGCACTAATATTACCAAGCAACAAGAAAGTTGTTTTCGACTTTTTAATTAGCAAAGCAGAGGCTTGTTTGTCTCGGTAAATGCAGCTTCCAGAATGCTTAGACGAGAAGGAGAATGCACCCTTTCTAACACCCTACAAGAATCCGTTTGGTTGTTATTGATGCAAAGCTATAATGTACTACATTACGTGATTCTGTCCTGCAATTTCTGGGGGTTAGCAAGATTTGTGAAAATACTGCTAATGTCAAATAGCGCACAAACAATTGGTTTCAATCAGATCCAATGATAGGGAAAATAGGGCAAAGTGGTGTACCTCAACAATCTTTACAAACAAAGTGACGTCACACAGACTATTTTGCATTTTGCCGGGATAATCTATTTTGTTTAAAGAAGCAACCGCTACCCCGTTATTAGGTTTGGTCAGGGCGATCTAAATAACAGGCCTGGACAACATGCAGCTGGAGGCCACGACTGGAGGCCATTGTGAAAATGCAGATTGGCTGTGGATAACTGGTATTTTTTATCATTATGATAGTGTTAAATGCATCCTTGGGCAAAATCATCCATAACAGATGTGATCTGAGACCAGGGGAGGGGTGTC
>JAAAKL020012729.1:0-12873 GCA_010016065.2 Carybdea cf. marsupialis auct. non (Linnaeus, 1758)
TCTTGCCCGGTGTTTCCGATCTCGAGTGATGTAAAGTCTATTTTTAGAAACAAAGGCTTAAATGGGTTTGTGCTATTTCATCACCATGTGTATCATCGTGGACTATCGTATTGTCCAAGGGAGTAGCGGGATGTTCTCGAAGACATAAGTTATGGAGTGTAGCTACAGCGAATATAGTCTCAGCAGCAACAGAAGGAGATTTAACTGTTAGCTGTTCGAGACAAGCAAACCTACTTTTAGTGATGCCATAGGCGCACTCTATTAGTTTTCTAGTTCTTTTATGGCATCTTCTATAATGTTCTTCCCTTGCCGTTAGGTTTGGGGAGATAATAGGGGTAAGGAGATCTCGAAGGGTGTAAGCAGAGTCCCTAAGAAGTACCGCTTTTGGAAAGTACTTAAACTCAAAACTTTGGCATCATGTGTTTATCCAGGCCTATTAGAATTCACAAAATAAAACTGCATCTCCGGTCCACATATCATCAATGCGTTTATTGAACGGTTACCCTTCTGATCTACAAATGCATCCTCAAACTCGGAAGGTCTTTAAATGTTAATTAGGGTGCCATCAATACATCCAGCAACTGAAGGGAAGTCCCCCACTCTTTAAAAGCGAGTGGCAATGTATTTACATTCTGCACCGTTGTCTGGCCACTTAATCACTTAGCATTAGATGTTCGTTAATTGTTTTAGTTACTTTATGGACAATGTGGCATACAGTCTTTTCACTCACACCACCAGCATCACCAACAAGGCGGTAGAAACCATCAGTGCTAAAAGCGCGAATTGCTATTATAACCTGCTCCTCGGCATTAACTTAGTGTTTGGTCGATGTAAGGTCTGATTCTCTCGACAATACGTTGAATGCTTAACCCTAGTGAAACGGAACGTCCCAGGAAAATCGTCCAGGTTCATATTCATCCTCTCTTTAAAATGTCGTGGCCGTTTGCATCGTAGACTAGCTAGCCACTGCCTGAACCCTTCCTTCCTTTCACTTTCTATACCTACATACATTACAGATATTTATCGCTACTTTCGATGACTTTGCTCAGTGACTTTAAAATATGCAGTAAGAGACAATCCTTTTTTCAAGCGTCAAAACGTAGGATTGGGGTGGCCTAAGTCCTACGTCAACGTCCTTTTATAACAGAAGCAAATAGGCCGCTATTGTTCACGTTACTTAGAAATCCTATTCCTATGGCATATTCCTATTTGAAAATCCTGTTTGAGGATCGTCTTTATAATAATGACTTTCACGCCTCGATCCTATTCCTACTCCTAATTTGCCCTTTCCTATTTTTATAAGAGAGCCCCCTGATATGAAGGTTCCACAAGCAGAGCCTCGAAACAGTTGTAGCTTTTCGGTAACTCCTAAATTTAGAATCAATCTTTTCACGATGGGGAACGTGCAGTCCCTATGAGCGATATCGAAAACAGTGTGATTGGGCTCTTTTCTTTCCATTTCAGAAGTGTTATCCAATCGGTACGAGTATTTGCTCAGGATTAAAAAAGTGTGGCCGACCCCATCACTAGCTTAATGTGAAGAAGATTGCAAGGGATCCAAAAGTCTCTGTGATGCTAATCATTGCTACTACGTACACAGGCTTACATCTATTCCTGCCCACTCCTGTAGGTCTGTGCAGTATAAAGATATCTGCCCTTTTCCCACACGTTAGATTGAAAGGAACTGTCTATTTTCGTTTAATGTTCCGAAATTAAAGGAGGACACACTGTTTACGGATAACCATTTAAGTACTCTTACAGGCTGAGTAAGCATTCTGTTTCTGTTTTGATCTATCCTTAAATCAGAGATAATTTCCCACTAGGGTATGAAACGATCAATGTATTTGGACGAAAGGGGCCCTCTTCATCCACCCTTCATCTTTACTTGTGTAAAAGCCAGTCTGATCTGCACTGTACCAGCGCCAGCACGAAGAACAAGAAACTCTAGTTCATGTAGTCATAGTATAGTCCCAGACGAGTTGGACGAGTTTCTAGGTAAGGATAAGTCTTGTTTGATAAGTTACGCCTGGAGCTCCTTGCCCAACAAGTTACGTTGAACGAGTAGGCTACAGTATCGTACTCCACCAAAGCAGAAGTAGTGATAATTCAGTCATTAGTTGGAACAGGGAACATCTATTCCAAAGTTTATGATCAAGATTTATACAGATCTTTGTTTTGAAAGCTTTCGTTGTGGCGTAAAATGTACCATTTGGTGCCTATCCAAAACTCGAATCAGGATACTTGGTACATACTCTCACTTACAGGAAGCATTAAGGTTTGTTGATTCAGTTGAGAGGGTTCAGTAGGAGGACGTTATCGTGGAACAGTTTCATAGCATGAATTCTCTTGATGCTGTCGGATGTAAAGGATATTTAGCTGAAACTCTAGCGAGGACATTTGAGTACTTGGCCACATCAAGAACATTATACACTTGCGTAAGGGAGGGTTACCAACTGCCAAGCATAACTAGCGTAAGGAGACTGAGATCAAAAGTTAATGCAACTTTAGATGACACCAGTTTCATGAAAAGTGCATTTGATAGCTTGAATGATGAAAGACAGACAAAAGCTGTGCACTCTTCTCATGGATGAAGTATATATGAATCATAAATAAAGGGAAATTGTCATCAAGCCAAATTTTCATCAAAAGTGATGATCAAGATTTTTTATTTGAATTTGGGATAAATTTCTCAACATTTCCACTTGTATTTTCAGCTCACAATGTAATTATAGTTCAAACTAATTTTAATAATAATTTCAATGATTTTAATAATCTTAACTATCTTTATGCAGTACAGTTAAAAAGGAATTTGTAGATATCAAGCAAAAATTTTGACTGAATACGAACAAGCAACGTTGCCTCGCTTGAACCCTCCGCAGAACGATGTCCATTCTCAGTTTACTAGAATCTGTAGGGCGATCCAAATTTGTGCAGCTTGTAGACATTAAACTTGAGAACACATGAAGCTCAATGTCAAAATATGCCTGCTGAATTTTGTCACTTACTGTTATGTTGCACAAATCTTGTGTTGATAATTGGTCTTCTTTGACTTTTCCAGTATAGTTATTCTTGTAGTTGTGAAAATGTCGGAAATTTCCGTGAATACAATTCCCGGTACAATTTAGTAGGCTTCTGCAGTAAGTTGTTCAAAAAAGAAGACATACTTGCTCCATGTCTTTATGCTACGCCTCTCTGTTATCATGTCTGCTCTGAAGCTCTCGTGGGGATCCTTAATTTTCCCCGCCTTTATCTATAGTTGACATTTAGCAAAACTTTTATCGCTTCAAAGTTATCGAATGTGTCGTACTGCTTTCCAATGAGATCTAAAAGCGTATGTAACTCAAATGTACCTCTGAGAATCAATTATTATTTCCGGATCCTTAAGGGCCCTGTTAGAGAACTGGAAAGCCCAATGCCGGGGATTTTACCAGCCGATAGCTCTAGGGAACATTGTCTGTCGTGCCACCCCCCTCATCATTACGAGTCTGCGCAAGGCTCGGCTTCAAAAAAGAACTAATAACAAAACTCTAGTTCTCTCATATTTCTACTACTATTTTCCCTCTCGGTTCACCCTTTCCTTTTCGTTGGAGTTGATTTTCAAAGGCTTCCAACAAGAGATCATAATAATAAATAGCGAAGTTTGCACCATTCCCGACTTGTCTTGCGGTGATAATTTTTAAACTTTTCTCCGATTACGGTCCTTGAAATTCCTAGAACCCTTTCCCATTCTAAACCTACAATATTTCCCTTCTTTCATGAGCAAGAATGAGCTAAACATGACTGGTGCCATTACGAAGTCATCAAAAAACTGTGCCCCATTATGCTGATGTATAACTTATATAATTTTTTTTGCAAGTGACTAAAGTTTTTAACATCCAACTTTTTACCGACTAATATTTTTCACCTTGCTTGTCCTGCAGGTGATCGCATAAATCATGCATCCAGTTCGCGTACAACTCCTTATACGAGCCAAGTTGCGAAATGCTTTCAGTATTGATTAATATTACCGTTACGAAAAGAAAGTGGATTATTTTCTACTTGTTTAAATTTTTTAGTAAAAATCATTTTTTGTAGAAAGGGAATAGTTAGAGTATGTGTCATTATTGAAATGTACAGAAATAGACAATTGTATAAAAAAATTGAGTTTTTTCACCATTGCATGCAGAGCTAAATTTTTCGGTGGAAAAATAAATTTAAGTATAAGCTGCTAGTCAGTAAAAAGTGACTAAATTAGGACGTAGTGACTAAAGTTATTACCGACTAAGTTTTTACCTCTACGGTATCTGTATTTAACATTATTGCCTACGTCAATTATTGGCAACAGTTACATAAATCAGTTGATAAGAACCATAAGTTTGTGTTTAAGAATTAGAAAAAGTTTGGTCAAGTTGAAACGGCTTCCACATTTTGTGGCAGCAAGATGGAATATTTAAACAGATTGTTTGTGGTACAAAAGCCAAGAATTGCTTTGAAAAGACAAGACATGTCGTGAGGTTGAAAGCTTTTTTCGTTTGATACTCATCAGAACCTTTCATCAAAATATACAAGTAAGGAGATCGAGAACGAAAAAAGCTTTTCAACCTTACGACATGTCTTGTCTTTTCAAAGCAAAAGATGGAATATGGTAACATATGTTGGCCGCAATACGAGATGTTTATGATGCCAATTGTACTTTAAATAAAAGGGAATAACTTAATTGATGAGTCGTTGCTAAAAACCTGGACATTTACCAGGTATTCAGCAGGTATTCGGCATTAACAAGATTACCACAGGCATCAAACACGCATTCACACGCATCAACCAAGTATTCGTCAGGTATTGGCCAGATATACACCAGGCGTTCACAGTCATTAAACAGGTATTCAGAGGTATCTAATCAGTACTTAAGGTATAAGCCAGGTATTCAGTAGGTATCAATAAGCTGCTCACAAGGCATTCAAGTCATGCCATCTAACAGCTAGAAATCTGAAACGAAGAGCTTATCCTTTTTCGAAACCCTCTTGCACTGGCTTGCAGCTATGGTTGCATGCTACGTAACAACAACGCTAGTGGTGATTTTAGCGGGATGGCCTAACGGAAAATGGCCCAAGAAACAAATTCATGTGTCTGCCCATAATCAGCTGGTGGAAAGAAGTGGAAAGCTAAAATTAAACACACTGCAGGAAATCTAGCGCCTCAAGAACCTCTACTACTCAATTGTACTGGGACTTCCCTACGATGTATAACTGATAGGCCCCTCGCAAAGACCATTCGACCAGGGCCTCGCCCCCTCCAAAACCGTTACTGAGCAACTCTATCAATGAACGATCCTTAAGATGTTGATACATGTAACAAGAGCCCTTAGGCAGTTTATACTAGCGTCAGAGCAGTAACAGGTCGCGCTCGTATATCATAGTTACCCTAAAACGTGACGTTGGTTTGAGAAATAGAGTAAGCTTTCGGTGTAAGTTTCCACAACTGGTATCCCTGTCTAGTGTTAACTTACATAATACATGATTTGCATGAAATGGAACTTATTTCACTTGATGACCTTTACTTGAAGTGACAAATGAAGTTAAGCCTTAATAACACTCAAATAGTAAATGCGTACGTGGGACGTTCACGTGCAACTTTCTTTGACTGCAGAAATGAAAAACGAGAAGCCCGAGGCCAAAGGAATGGAGGAGGAGGCCTGGGTGCGTGCAAGAGAGACGTAATTTCCGCCTTAACCCGTTTTTGCATTAGGGAGAACTTTTTGAGCTTTACTATTTTGGTTATCGGAAGTATCAACATTTTAAAATCATTGAGGGGTGATTAAATAGTCTCAGCAGCATTTACGTTTTTAGGCATGCATTTTTATGTCCTAATGCCTAAAAAATGTAATCCTACCTTTTTCGAAAGTCATAAATCAAGTTAGCAGAAATGGGTGCTTCTGAAACATACTCTCCAGTCCGGAATAGACGACCTTTTCGACTACTTATATTTTTGAAAAATGCATACCAGAATATTCTTATAGCAGCCCACCCCCCTCTTCTCCGTTTATTATATTCTTGGCTGCAGGGATGATATAGAGCTCATACAAGATGAAAAATTTTAAAAACTGAAAATGTTCCAGCCTTCTTTTTCTTCGCGTGTCTTTTCACACATTGTACGAGTCAGCATGTTCGCGATTAGAGGATGCGGGTTTTTTGTGTCTATGTGTTGTCTACCATACTGTCCCCATTTATTGAATCCTAACTTCAAGGGCTTTGATCTTGGTATTTTCCCCTCCCATCCGATTATTGCGCCCCCTGTAGTTTGATTTGAGACTTTTCCTAACCCTCGGTATTGTCACCCCCTTTTATTCCGGACCCCAAAATATGCATAATAACTTCAACACTAAACATTCTCTCGTTGCACAATACGTAATTGCTTATCTTTCAGTCTATAATCCTTTTCAGGCCTGTGATATCTAAATTATAAAATCAGTGGATCTGGTATTAACTTTGATTATTTTTAGGTCATTCTTTTAGATTACTATCGATTCCACAATTTTGCATCAGTTCCTACCTACGCGCACAAGTACACATAAACAAAAATAAATGGCGAGGTTTCTGGCGGTGTTCATAGAGAAAACCTGGGTCGAGAAAATGTTAGTCGTTCAACAGTAACTGCCATCATACGTGAACTCGGCTAATCACGTGGGTATGTACAGGCATAAACTACGCAAAACTGAAGGAAAGAGGTGATGTATAGAACAGAGCTGTCGTGCGACTTAAAGTTCCACAGGTCGGGGTACTAATTATTTGATGCCGAACAATTATCTAATAGATTGATGTGAAAGAAAGGCTAAAAAATATCCATGATATACGAGTTGGTGATGAGCTAACTATGCACGAATAGATCAAAGAACATGGACTGTAAAGGGTCCATTATTGTTTAGCCGAATGGTACCGGTGGAGTGGCCTGTAAAACCCTAGAGTAGTAGGGTAATTTTAACATTTTGAATTCTAGTGCCATAAATGTCATAACCCGATCAAATCAAGGTCGTTCCTTACTACCAACTAAGAAAGGTATACAAGCTCCCCGGCCGAAATTATCAAAAAAGTGCAATTTCGGGGACATGATGGAAGAAACGGTTTCATTCATATGATCAAGGAATAAATGTCTGTTCGAGTTACATAATTATAGCAAAAGTATATTTCAATTTTTATTTTAGATCAGATAAAAGTGCTTCCGGGTCTAAAAAATTCCGGCCTTGTTTTGAATGGCCACAATTTACGGTTTTTGCGGCCCCGGAAAGGTGATTAAATTTAACGTCTGTGGATTGCTCCTCCGTAGGGTGGCTATAACACGCCCCCCTTTTTCTTAAGTAAAACCAGGGATTATTAAATAACACCACGGATTAGTTTTCTAATCTCTGGTGAAACAACAAATTATCCTAGTTTTGCAACTTTTCGGTTGATACTTTTCTCTAAGGACCCTTGAATTGCTTTATCTTTGCAGGAAATCTCCACATGTCCTTTGGCCCTTGAGGTGGTGGAGCACCATACGTCATACAAACAATAAGTATAAGCCGTAAGTCAAAATACCAAACGCAGGCATCCGTTATGTTTCTCGCTTGCCACAAATGTGTTCAAGGGAACAATTATACAAAGTCATCGGTCTAAGTTGGTACGCGTGCAAACGTAGTTACAAGGGTACAAATGGATACAAGCGTACAAGCAGGTACAACCGTATCAGAAGGCACAAGCAGACAAGTGGGCACTAGCGAAAAGAATAAGCAAGCTAGCACATGTGTACAGTGCATAAGGAGACAACCTCCCAGCGGAGAGGGTGGAATGGGTACGGACATGTATACCAAGCAAAAGCTACGTTGCTTCCAAATAATATAAACGCACAGTGGTAAATTGAAGCCAATTAAATCCCTTTCCTGGGATGCACGTAAAATGCCGTTTTTCGAGAAACTATTCGGATATGATACATGTAATAAATACGTTATTTGAATAGTCTTTAGAGAATTAGTTTGACATAACATACATCACGGTTGGTATCAGCTTGCATCATATTTCACTTCTCCCCTATACAAATTATTCACAGTTGTTTTGATATTATGATAATTGTCATAAGAAGTAGATCCGTGTCCCTAAAGCTTTTAAGCACATATTCTCCATTGGCTTTCGTTTACAGTAAAATTGAATCGTTGAAATCTACAGCAATATGAATCCCGTACTGACAGCAAGTTTGATAAATGTATTACAGACCCTCCCTAAAAATGTCAATTTTCATAAAAAAGAATGTCTCTGTAAACTAAACAGTACATTTTGCCTTGATTTAGGAATAGTACTCTTCTTACACACAAAGCTGTAAAAATCGACTGTCATAGAAACATTTGAATCTGGTTAGATTTTCGTTGCTCCTCGTTTGTGTAGAGATTGAAAGCGTTCTAAATTTTAATTCATACTGTACATTTATAGCTAAATCTAGATCCACGTTTCGTATGTAGAACTAGTCCGCTATGATGTTAACAAATAATCCAACCCAAGATCTTTCTTCTTTATTTCATTTATAATATACTTAAGTCGTTTATTTTCAGTTGCAAGCTCCACGTTTTCATTTTCTAAAAAGTCGATTTTCTCTGACAACTGGAGTACAAGATGAGATTTCGAACTTCTTTCTCTTTGTCCACGCTCCCGATCCCTTCTCCCGTCGCACGTGCATGCTTGTTTTCCGCCACTAATGCAGCTGCATGTCTTGTCGCATGTTTCACTGGAATGCACTTTTGACAAATGACTTTCACGCTCAGCTAAAACCAAAATGGTAAATATACAAATGTCACTATCGACCGGACAATTGTAGAGTTGACATGTCAACATCGCGTGGATTCTACGGCAAGTTATCAAATTCTTAGAGACAACGTGTACGTCGTTCACAAATTCGTTCCTGATCCTTCCTTGCGGCGACCATAGTGAACAAACTGTGCTTGCTATTAGGTCGCAATTGCTGATCTGGCAGAGCAACCGAAAAGCACAGATACTAGCTCTGCGTTAGTGACATTCTCTATGCCTCTAGCAATTTTCAAGATGCTCCCTTTAACGCTTCCTATAAACCTTCCCTTCTGAGTCTCAAAAACGTTTCAACTGCCCTAACATTCTGAGTCTCAAACTTCTACACTGTTTATCATTTGAACGATATCTCAATGAATATCAGTTCTAAAGCGTGTCTGCCAACGACTAAAAAAATTCATATTTTCGGAGAGATAGGCTGAAGCTACGCTTTCTATCTTTGAAACTAAAATGAGTGAACATGCAATCTCTCTATTTACATATGCTTTTTCGTACGTGCACTCACTGCTGATTACACTCCATGCTAAGAATTTTGGAGGAAAATAAATTCTGCAGTGTAAACTCTTTTCCCACCAACAAAAAAAGACACTGAAAACTGCATTGCACAACATCGTCTGTATGTTTTGAAACGTCTTCCATGTGGCATTAGGATGTGTTTACTTTGGACATCGGATCACTAAGTAACAAATAGTCTTGCACAGTGTCTAGAAAAGCTGTCTGACCTTCTCCGGTTGGCAAACGTATACAAAACATGTCACTCAAACATCTCAAAAAGAGGCAATCAAAAATAGAACTCGAACGGAAAAGTCCACATTTTTTATGGAAGACAGTTTGCCCATTTGTGTATTTAGTTATAAGAGGAGTTTGTTGTGTCCTTGAATTTTTGTATATGGACAGATCACCATTATCATCAATTAACAAAAGGTCCATTTGGCCTAATCGCCTTGGCATCCTAAATCCTAAATATTCTTATAATATGCACCACATTTAATACTTCAGAAGGAGGTAGTCGACCACTGCAATGAGAACAAAGGATGCTTCCCTTGCTTTAGTAACTATCACACTTGTGGTAGGTGTGGGTGTCACCCCCTTCTTAGCCCAAATGTTGACCTCTTCTTCCCAGCCCAATTGTTGTCCTCTTCTTCCCAGCCCAATTGTTGACCACTTCTTGCCAGCCCAAATGTTGACCTCTTCTTCCCAGCCCAAATGTTGACCTCTTCTTCCCAGCCCAAATGTTGACCTCTTCTTCCCAGCCCAATGTTGACCTCTTCTCCCAGCATTTTTGCCACTCATTTCCACGGTAAGGTATACTCACCGGCTAACTTGAAAAGACAGTCATTTCGAGCAATTGCTGAATCAGCTCCACTTTATTGAGCAGTTTCATGGGCAGCGATGAACTCCTTCAAAACCCTTTATGTCCCCTATGTTAAAATGCCGAAAGCTAATCTGAATACCTCATGTAAGGACCACCGGAGATGAAACTACACGAGGGAAAGTACCACAAGTCAATCAATAAGAGACATTGTGATGGAGGTTTAGATTCGCTAGTAAGTGCTACAGAAGCAAAGAGGACCTACAATGTGACCTTATTCCTCGGCACAATGCATGAAAAGAAAACAGCTGGTAAACCATTTAGAGCAGAATATTCATTGACTAATTAGTAGATGAAATCAGCTGTGAAGCACATGGACTGGTTATGATTGATCGGGAAATATGGAAGGAAAGATGTGATGAATACACAGCTAATTTCTGATAAAGTGTTAAACACATCGACAACGGTAATGAATAACTCCCACAACAAAGGAAAACTATATTTCGGACAATGCTTCGCCTATTTCTGACTTTCTCAGGTCTACTCGAAATATTTGTAATGAGCACTTTGCAGTACGATATATTGGTTGAAGTACGAACTATAACAAGGTACATTACAACGGAGGTGTGCAATTGATGAAACCTAGCTGAATAGAGCTGGAAACGAAAACATAACAAAGCAAAGGTACGGCGTATGACAGCATGGGAGGTAGGCATACATACAAGTACAACAGGGTGGGTGGGTCACAGAAAAACACGGACAACTTCACTTTGAATAATGGTAGACATCTTATTGTTTCTGTGCTTCACCGTAAGATCTTTCAGTTGATCCTAGATACCCGAATGTCTAGCATTTCATCTTTCCGTACGATTATTTAAGAATTGGTTATTTATTTGTGTGTTTATTTTCTTTCAATTTAGTTATTGTCACTGCTTTGCCTAATACACTTATACACTGTGAATTAATTATGTAGTGACGCAATACCATACAATAGACACCCCCAATTTCTGTCTCTCGTTAATGCTGGGCAGTAGCTCGGTGGCAATGAATCGTATGTCGCTCTACTAGGGAGACCGTGGGTTAGAATCCCTATGGTCCCACGATTTTTTTACCACGGACGTTTTATAAGACCGATGGCTACCTGTAGTCATTACAAGCCAAATCATCAACGCAAGACTTGTACAATATAACTTTAACTTATAAAATTCAGCAAGCATTTATTAGCATTGGGCTTCATTTGTTTTCAAGCTTAATGTCTACAAACAGCACACAATGGGAATCGTCTTACAGATTCTAACAAACTGAGAATGGACGTCGTTCTGCGGCGGATTCAGTCGAGGTAACTTTGGTTTAAATCGTGTTCACATTAAGTCAAAAGTTTTGCATTATATCTACAAATGACTTTTGAACGGTATTTCACAAATATAGTCAAGGAAAAATCGTTTCAACTATAGTTAGATTGTGAGCTGAAACTACAAGTGGAAATGTTGAAAGATCTTAATCCTCACTTTTGATGAAAATTTGGTTTAATCACGATATTCCTTTGTTTATTATTATGACAACCTATTTTTCCATACGTTTTCCTTCATTTTAGTTATTGATCACTATACCTACTTATTCATCTGTGTATGATCATTATGTCTTTCTGATGTTCTTTGACCCACCCACCCTCTTTCAATTGTATGTAAGCCCAACTCCATTATTGTCATACGCTCTACCCTTGCGTTGTCATTTTCTCGTTCGCAGCCCTTTTCCGCTAGGTTTCAAATACTGCATAGACGAAACGTTGCCCCAAATATTGTATCCTTTTTGGTCTGTTATTTTTTAAAGATTAAGCCAAAGCTATCAGATCATAATGGCACAACAGACCGTTCCCTTAAGTAACAGTGATACCCGGTCACATGGATTCATCTTAGATAGAACAAACGACAAATTCGAAACTAATTTCCGTTAAAGATACCATTACATACACAAATATACTTTATTAAAACAGAATCCACAGGCAGACCCCAATTCTACTGACCTTTTAACTTCTGATTTTCCGTGGACAACAACAGATTCTGTTCCTTCAACTCAAATATTTTCATTGCAGAATCTTGCTTTGTCTGAACATGTCGCTTTTTCATTCTTTGTATTTTAGCTTCCGACTTCTCTTTCTACGGAATAACGGGGTAGAAGTTGTGCTATACAATAAACAAGTGAAGATTGCCATAGCCTGCAAGTGTATGTAGAATATATCTAGTCGCTTAAGGAAGTCACTGAGATCCTTGTTTTATGAGGGAAGTTGACTTTACGTCAAGCTGTTGTGACACGAGCACAATTTCGGTTAGTAACGGGAATTCTGGTGTAAGCCAACTATTCTTGGTCAAGCGCCGAAGAAGTCTCGAGGTTCATGTTTAAAATAAAAAAGTAAAGCTGAAATAACGGCTCAACAGTCCCTATTTCTTATTGCTGTTTACTAGATTATCCGAAAGCAATAACCGCCATCATACCAATAAACTAAAGAAAATCGGCTGTCAACTCTTTCTGCCGACTTTCATCCCTACATAAAAAGTCGTGACTTCGTCTCGTCGTGTTAGCTAAGCAAGTTTGTACCTGCAATATGATTTTATTTCAATTTAAGCTAATAGTCCTGCAAGCCATATCATATTTTCCTTTTATGTACTTTTCTTACTTGTCCAATTTTGCTTTTAAGTGGAAAAGCCGAAACAAAAATATTTTCAAATAAAAATAAAGAGCCAATGCACTACGATTTCT
>JAAAKL020012730.1:0-12872 GCA_010016065.2 Carybdea cf. marsupialis auct. non (Linnaeus, 1758)
ATATCTCTCTATCTATCTATCTCTCTATCTCTCTATATATATATATATATATATATATATATATATATATATGCACAAAGTCCTTAAAGCCTTTCCTCGCTATATTTTGTCAAGGCTCGCATCGGGGGGGACACTAAGAGAGAGGGCGTTGATAACATTTTTACTGCACATTATTTAGTTTCTTTGTGTGTAAGAGGAGTTACCTTGCTAAAGTTTATGTTTACATTAATGATTATGAAGAGAGTGTAATTACATACTGTGGTTAAAATGTTCAAAGCAGAAGGTCATTTCGTTGGACAGGATTCTTGTGGTTTCTAGGTGATACTCAGTGTCTGATTTCCACGCCAAAAAGTGGCAGCAAGGTAGCCAAGTTACAGCAAGTTGGGTTAAGACTTGAAAGCAGTAGCCATGGTTCCTTTTCAGATGAATTTCTCAAGGTAGATGCTGACAGTCAACTATGCTATTTGTGGGCAGTTTACTTCTAACAGCCCAAAGGCGTAGCCCCCTCCAGGTTCATAAAACTCTCTGTCTGGAAAAGGAACACCATCAAAATATTGATCTGTTACGCGTCCATGCGTTTCTGTTGATAATAAGAGGAGACCCATTAAGACACGTTCCAAACTTTCGTCACTAAATAGTCCTTCCCCAGATAGAAAAGGAACGAATAGGATGTTAACATCAAGTGGCGCAAGTTTAGCTTGTTGTACACTAAAATCTACTTAGGATCTGATGATGACTGGGACCTTTTGGTGTTGTAATTATAGTGTTGTACTTTAGATATATATTTCTCTCCACTTTGATGTGATGGGAGAGAGTTATAAGTTAATGATTTCCATTAACTGGAGAGAACCAAACCCACACAATACAATAATACTAATACAATAATGATTGTTTTTATGTTGCTGAGAGAACACTGGATATTGACAATTTTGCTGACACCATTCTGCATAATTTTTTACTGTATGAAGAGTACTAACTACATATCACCAGTCGTCTGCTACTCCTGTGTATTGAGTATAAAATGTAACCCAAGCTGTAATTAATATCCTTGATGCGTATCCACGGGTTACTTAGCCAAAAGTGTATTTATGATGTGTCATACCCGGGCAACTGATGTGCAATTGTACTAGGCAATAAATATTCAACAAAGTATATAAATGGCACCACCAGAATACAAGTACCTCCAGGTAGTTCCGTACCACGATTTATGTTGACGAAGCAAAATAAAACAGTATTTCTTCTCCGAGGGCCCTGATTGAGAGACTGAAAAATATTTACACAAATGGTTTGGATAATTTGTTATTTAGTTTTTATGAAGACTTTTCTTTGACCTTGTAGAACTAAGGACGTCGTATCAAAATGTATACGTTTTTTTCTTGGTGTAAATCAAATGGTCTCACTCAGGGTGTTGAAACAGGTACAAGTTACTGCGAAGGCGAAATAGAAATCAGTTGGCGTCTCCTTCCGGAAGAAGCTGACTTTGCAAATTCTTCTACGAGCTGAAACTGGGTCAATAGATCAATCTTCCCGCACCCAAGACGCTGTATGAAGCAACTATGCTGAAAACGTTTCTCCTCATGAGCAAAGAAATTTTATCTAAGTGCAACCGTCTCACGTCATTAAACATAAACAGAAAGTGCTTCATGTTTTGCTCGTTTCGAGCATCCGTAGCGGCTGTTCTCAGCTGTTCCTCTTGCTGCGAGAAATGCTTTCTTGAAATTCTTGCTAAGTTAACCTGGTTTTCCTTTACGTTGTTATAACCTAATTAAGAACGGTGTATAATCAACGTTTGATTGACTTAATCAAACTCGGTCTCTCTAATTAAGATTTAATGCTGGCATCCCAGTTAGAACAACAGCATGTCGCATGTAAAACCAAGCCAATTCCACTTGAGGAGAAAATGGAGTGACAGCTCAATAAGCAGACACTGTGTATCTTTCTGCATACAGTAGTCAGACATAATTGTAGTGCAGACTAGCATCAACAAAGAATAGATTGTGTCACTGGAGATTAATTCCGTTCAATACTATATGATCTCTATATATTCTTACTCTTGATAAGAGGATTTAATTGCAGGCGTTTACACAAGGTATTATGACGATACACTTCACATTGCCTTTCAGGTGGATACGACAACATTACACTAAGATATTTATTGATAAGAGAATTCTTCGACTTCCACAAGACATTCAAGAAGAGTGTATTAAAGCAGTAACTTACAGCTTGGTAGGTTTTCCTTGTCTTGTGTTTCCGTTGTCTTTCATTGGTTCCTAATTTCTTGGTCATGTTAGTGGTGTCTTTTATTTGCGTCTATCATTAATTCTATCTTTAATGACTACAGATACGATGCCCATATACTGGCGATTTGCCGCACTATACTTGTTTATGTGCTACGATTATTTTAGAGCGGTTGCCAGCGGACAATCTTGCTGATTGTAGAGAATTGATTCTTTGACTGCAGTAAATTATTAAAAACACCCCAACTTCTTTGAATGCCATGCCCTTTTTATCCTCTTTTAGGTGGTAGATATCAATGGATCTTTTTAGTGCAAATTAGTGACCCTTTTTAACTCGTTTTACCAGACAGTTGGAAACTAGTTCGATTTCTTGTGTAAGCAATTGCTGTACATTGATATGTAAGGTCATTGCAAATCCTGGTGATGACACCATGATTTTGATTATGGATAAATTTCGACTTTCAAGACTCATTGGAAAGGGAAGTAATGTAACAGACACCACAGGGTTTATAATGACGGCAATCTATCCACTGGAATTTCTAAGTATGGCTGTATGGAGCTGTAAAATAAGATCCGATTGTCAGTTGTTCCAGAGAGAGCCCATTTATGCCCACTTTCTGTTAACTGTCCTGTGGAAATGTTTTATATAAGCTGTAACCCATTGGCATAGGATGTAGTACTCGACCTTGGAAGAGGTTCATTGATAACATAAGTACTTTTTATGAGCGATGGAAACTGTAGCATATTTACAATGCAAGAACAGACTTAAAGGCTATTGGCTTGGTCCGGTGGTGGCTTTTGTGCGTTTGTTGTGGGTGATGAGGAAGGTCATTCTGAAGTGAGACGTTGAAGCGACAAAAAAGAACATGTAGTCTTTACAATCTATTCTTGTGCAGGCCTGCGGACGTTATCAGTAGAGCAATCTAATTCCAGAGACGTGTAAAGTGAGGGAAACAAATTTATCCTTAACAAGTTTGTTGGTGGTACAAAACAAAAAACTTCACGAAACAGCGAAAACATTTTAGTACTAATGGGAGAATGGAAGGTCTTGAGAAAATCATATGAATGTCTGGGCAACGAGAGCAACTCATGTTTGACCATTTACTCCTAAAATCTTTCCCTCATAGATAAGACTTTGCATATGTAATAAGAAATTAGATGAAAAAATCGAAATCTTTTGCATTCAGAACACCTAACATCTGATTGAATGGGTCAGTCGACAGTGTCATCATATGGTGGAGTTACTCTATTCAAACGGAAGAGACTCGGATGATTTCACGTTTTTGCAAGCAAACTTTCAAAGAAGAAGCCCCTTTATTGTGCTTTCAAAAACCCTACTTGAGAGACAATAAGTCTTTCGAGGGTTTGGGGGAACATTTCCTTGTCATCGCCATATTTATGTATTTGCTTCTAAGGCCATAAACCGATGACCTTTGGCATCAGATGCAGATAAGGGTCAAATGATGTGATTATCTAGAGTCTTGTCTTTCTTAAAACAATACCTAATAGAGCGTCGCCACATCTAACTAAAAAACTTTTTTGATATTAAACGCATTCTGACACCAACTTTTGGTAATAGTCCTTGATAATAGTCCACTATTGTGACTGGCTGATGAAATAAAGTAGTAAGTACAGGAGACATTAGCTTTACCAAAGTGTAGGTGGTTGTCATAATAAGACAGTAAAAATGGTCGGTGATAGGTAAATTTGTGCGCATACGACTGTCGCGTCACTTTTCAGACAGCTTTCGTGTAACCATCTTGTATCCAAATCATTTCATGCACAGATTGTTGAATTAAATTATTTTGTATCCTGATTAAGTTATTTAATTATAACGAGGCAATGGACTACTTATGTCTTCTGTTTCTACCCCTTCATCAAGGATTTAAGAAAAGGAAAAACTTGTTTGCACTTCAAGTTGCACTTCAAGATGTTCATGCTTTCAAAGAGTCCATTTACAAACATGTAACATTTGCTTATTGATGGACAACGACCCAAGCGGTGCACCGATCATTGTACAACTTAGTTGAGAACAGTTGCTTTCCATTTGATCAGCTAGTCTTCGTTTCACTTAATCAATCTAAACTTGTGATCAGAAATATGAAAACGCAGGAAACCACAGGTAGTTTGATAGACAGTCTTAGTTTTCCGTGCTAACTTGAATTATCAACGACGACAGCTAATAATTTTGCAAGATAGCACTTTTTTCTTACAGGTATGGGAAAATTACTCACCTAGAAACAAAGGAGTCTAAAGGGAATCATGAGAGGTAATTAAGGAAGGTAACACAAATACAACAATAGAGGAGAGAATCCTATCTGTTGGCCATGCAAGCAGGCTCTAATTTGCAAATAGTAGGCTTTCATGGATAGAAAGATCTAACTTAGAAGAAAAGTGAGACAAGATGTCCAGATTGCCAAAAGAAAAAAATTGTGTCCAGTGGTCGTAATGTGCTTCGGAACAGCAGAGTAAGACAGCTACTGAGAGGTTTCCCAGTTAAGGCAGAGAGTTTGAAGATGTAGATGGGGGCGTGTTTGCCCTAAGTGAAAAACATTATAGCTTTTACACTTAAATCGGTTTACCATACAAGAACAAATGCGAGCCTATACTTACAAGGTAAATAGTTCCTAAGACGAAAAGGAGAACAAAAAACAAACCTAACATCTAGTTGTAGATAGGCCGTGTTTGACAATTTCAAAAAGCTGAGTACGAACTTAAAGAGACTGACTCCGTGTATAAGGAAGGAAAATATAACTGCTAATCAGTACGTCAGCTCTGTCTCGTTTTCGTTTGTAACTGAACTCGGTAATCAATCATTTGATATTGAGCGTATTGACGTCGCTATTTTTGACTTTACTTCATTGTTTACCAAAATTCGTTCCGGTGCAATTCCATGCAATGCAACGCAATGAATTTTATACTTCACTTGACATTTTTGTTGGCGATTTGATCAATTGAAGACAGACCCCAGATTTGTATAATCTTAGAATACAGATCTTGTAGTGTTTGCGTTTTTGCCTTGGTTCAGGATCTTCTATTGAAAGTCGATCTATTGTTGCTTCGGACGTTTTTGTCTGCACGTAGGCTGTTCTCGTTTTTGTTTATAACACGAAGTTAACTGCTTTAAATTTACTGCTAAAACATACAACCGTCGTTACAGAAACAGTTAAGCTATTGTTTGATTACCAAATATAGCCTTGTGACTCCAAATCGACTTCCAGTCACACTGATTTCGTTATAGCTACAAATGCTTTCTGATCTACTCTTTTACATTGATGAATAATTGTATGAAAATTGGAATTCCTGTGTGCATAGCAGCTTACTGTTTAGTATTTTGAGAATATCATAGCCCACGGCCAACAAGTAAAATAGACCACCTAGTATGCTTTTCTGAACGTCTGACACATATTGATTCCAGATTGTTGTCAATGGACTGTATATAATACTCTGACTCAATGTAAACGACTAATTAATGATATAAATTTATCTACTAAATGAATAAATCACATTTTTCTTACTTATAACAATACCATTACCATATTATGAAGCATAAGGTTTCCTATCCCATAATTCTTTGCTGGGGAAAGGATGAATAGGGGGCCATTGCTGCTGGCCTCTACTTCTTCTTCGTCTGTTCTAATCTGGTTTGTGGCAAATGTAACATACCATGGCCCCAATCAGTTTTTATAAGCGGAGTAAGCCTAAGTTAAACAAACAGTTTGGGCTACAAAAGAAGTTGTGATTAAGGGATATCTTGACCTTAGAAGGGGGAGGCAAGATAGATAGTTGGCTACTATAAGTATAGTCAGAAGCCTTTTGAAGTCGGCGAGCTGTAGAAGTGTTGCTTTCTTGCAAAGCCTAAAATGAGTGCGAAGACTGTAATTTGCTGAGTGAAAAGTTTGGGTTTTGTGAAGGCTGGTCATTGTAGGGGTGCAGGGATAATTGTAGGGATAACATGTGCATAATTCAGAAAGTATTGAGGGCTGGGGCTTTTTTAAAATAGTTTACTATTTTTCTATGATTATTTGTATTTCCACTTGTAATGCGACACTTCTTTGGTGACATTGTCATTATTGTCAGAGAGAGGTAGGTTGGCCGACATGATACTTCAGTTTTGAACATGGTTGCTTTTGTTTCTTCTTGTTATCTTTACTCAGACGCCGTCAAATGTTATACAGCACCTGAAAGAATGTGAAATGATGGAGGGTAAGTTGCCGAAAGTAAAGTCAGGGGAAAAGTTACACATGCTGCGCAAGAAATTGGAAAAGTCTCTTTTCGAGTATTTTGTCACAAATCTTGACACTGTAGTCGAAAGTGCAACATTCTTGGATATCCTGAAGGTAGGCCTTACAATAGGAACCAGTTTTAGATGATACTTTCGCGTATTGACCAGCTAGATGCGTATCCCTTTGTCATTGGCAGTTGTAACTTCTTCCTTCAAGTGTGATGATAGATTGTGTTGTAAGGGATGGATGTAAGTTATAACAGTTCTGGAGTCGTATGTGATGAGCTTTCAGACTCCGTAAGAAAACTGTATAATATGTGTTTCTCGTCTACTTTTAACAAGTGATCGATGGTTCAAGGTGAAATTCGACTAACCGGGAAGAGACGCAGAGAACACTCTTTTTGTATCTGAAGTCCCGTTTCAATAGAATAGAAATAGGTGATTGGAGCGCATCGATTTCAATCAGCATGGTAGTGTGTTCTTAAACTACCGTCTAAGCAATACCAAGCCTAAAATTGCATTATCAGTCAACATGCCTTATTTAATATAAAGTCTTTCTGTCAATTTGTAAAGACCTGTTATACAATGGGCAAAATGTTGGTATCCTCTGCCCCTTCAGTTTCATAGTGGATCTCATGCTCCTAAAGTTCTAAGAAATAAGTCGTTATCAATTAGGATCATAATAGAAATAAGTGATCACCAATTAGTATTATTTTACCGTTTCTATGATCATGCCATTGTGCGCTTATTTTTCCTGTTCATATCAAGGAGAATTGAGCCATTGATCACCCCCTCCTAGCTCTTTTAGTGTTAAGTTAAGCTATTTTGAGATTACTCTACGTTTTGCTCGGCTCGGGTAGGGTTGTATTCTGAAAAAAACCCAGAAAGAGGCACATCATATTTAGAAAGCAAGAATTTTAAATCGGGTCACGCATTCATGTCTCAGTGGCGGAATAGTTTTATTTTTCAAGTATCTGATTAAATCTAGTTAGTTCCAATTCTGTCCTCTCGATGACACTTTGCAACATTTAATGGACTTTGGGCAAATTGACATGCCAGATGGCAATCCTTCGTGTGCAAGTCACATTGTGCATAGAGGCTGCTCTCCAAACTGCTCTCCAAACTGCTTTCCCAAGGCACAACCTTTGATTCAGCCGTGAGGTTGATTCTTGACTTTCCAAAAAGTTTGGACTCGATTTACAAGCTGGTCTTTCGGATGCACCACAAATATGATTCTACAAGCTGTCTAGTTTCTAAAAGTAATAACGACATTACCTGTGGATTGAGAAACAACATCCAATTCCACCTAGGGAACTCGCACGTTAACCTAACATTTGAACGTGTGGTTTATCTCCCTCGTGTGAGATATGGTATGCAAACGTCGCCTCAGAAGCTGTATCAAAACTCGCGACATGGCAGTAGGGACTCCATACCAAATGTTGCCATCTCTCCGATTCTAAAGTCTGGATAAAAGCTTAATAATTTGGATACGAGCTTATCCTAGTCAAGATGTTAATCTAAGGGATATTACATATACATACTAGCCATTACAAAGCCATATTAGCCTAAATTTGTAGATATACGGAGAGACCCCGGTTAATTATCGAAATGGGTTCAAGGAAAAATGCACATCCCTTTGCATTATGCAAATCGACAACATTGCCAATTATATACCCCTCCCCTTTGTAAAAAAGAGTACTTTCGTATTATGCAAAAAGCTAGTCAAGTTGTGAATCTCATCCTTGTTACTCTCTATGTTATCTCTTGTTATGTTCATTATTTATGAGGGAGAATAAAGAGTAACAATGTAGCATTTGGCATTTGAGTTAATGCTATTCATCGTGGAATGTATGGTATCTTAATAGTGACAAAAACAATTTCTGTGTATACTGGACGACTTGAGTGTTCAATGTGCCATTCAAAGTAGGACTAGTAGACAAAAAATTTGTTCTAAATAATAAATGAAAACGTTCTTGTAATTAGAGAATAATGATGCATCATAACAACTATGATGTTTAGATGAGTTGGTACTGGATTTAAATTTACTCTAACGTAAGTGTTTAGAGTTAGTTTTTCTTAGTAAATTACAGTTATTGACAGTAAATTACAGTTATCCGACGAACATTTTCGATTCAAAGTATTTTCAATGATTAGTTTTATGTTATCAGCCATGCGCCATGATGTTTTGAAAATGACACCAGTTTGACCTTTCTTTTCGATGGTGAAACGTCTATGTTACGTCACGTTGGTCACTTACGGAATAGCTTTATTATGTTTTTATTTCCTCTCCGTAGATTGAACGTAGGCCTACTTTAGATTTTTCAATTTCTGCTGCATAGAAAATGTGAGAAGCTTGATAGACGCAATGGAGTATATTGAAGTAATTAAAATATGAAGGACATTTTCAGTCCAGTTAATTAAAGTTCGGATAAACGGGCTACGGTATACTATACTGCTTTCATGACTATTACGAGATTAATCGAGCATCCTATTTAAGGTAATGCACCGCGAGAAGGGAAACAGTAAAATTGATGGGATTTCTAAATTTGTATTTAGCATTCTGGCCTTGGTAGTCATTAGCACCTTGGCGGATAACAGTGCTGTCGATAGTTCAACGACTTAAGTCGACCTTGTTTCCTTCCTTTTCCCGTTAAACAGATGTAAAGTGGCTTTTAAAAGTTGCTTAATAAATGTATGAAATTGCCTATTCCTATAAGGGTTGATTGAGAACGATAGCTCAAGTAGATTGTGCGCCTTTGATTGATGTTTGGCATCATAACCTGCAATTTGGATTTGTCCATCTCACATATAGGGTGTAGGATGGAACGAAGTTTTCTTAGGAAGGATCCTGAATGAAATCATATCATCCTTAACGGTTGAAAACTGCTCTTCGACATTTACGTGCTTGAGAAGAGTAATAAACTCAATCGGAGTAGTAGAAAGAAGCGCTTTGAAAGAGGAAAGGGAGAGTCCTTTCACCGAGGTATGTACTCGTGCAGCATCGTTAGATATCAAATTCTATTGATCTTCAAACAGGAGAAGACAGGATGCACAGAAAACAACGTAAATTATAAACGAACTAGAAATTAGGCTGACTTTTGTCTTTTTGCTCGTGTTGGGCATCGAACTCCACAACTCTGAATTAATTTCCTACTCTGTATGATCGTTAGGCTACGTACACTATGTGATGACGGCAATCGATGACAGCGGTTATCTTTTGTTTAATGCTTTTTTCTGTACACGTTTGTTATAAGTACATCAACAATGCAGCTTGAGAAGGATGACATGGAAACAAGTTATATAGTCAGCCTTTTGTTTAATAAGGATTTTGTGTTACGTGCTAAAACGTTTTAGGGAATAAAATGTCAGATTTCAAGCGCATTACAATTTGTCCATTATCAAGAAATAATAATAAGTGAGTATAATAGGTTTACAAGATTTAACTGGTACATCATACCCTAAACGGTAATATCTATAAGGGCGTAGTTCTCATCTGTAATGGATTTGTAATGCATGCATTAAATGATTGGCTATTTGCAACAATGGAGCAAAAAGTTTGCGTTATTGTAGCATGTGCTCTGAAAGAGATATTCCATATGCAGACTTGAGTGAGGGTAATACTTAACCCTATTTTAGACCTTTCGAAGAGCACGAGTAACTTTAACGAACAGCAGGAATTGAGACCTCCATTTCATCAATAGATCGAGCGTTTGAAAATATCAGTTGTTATTTGTTAGCCAGGGGTAATGTCCAATCTGGCAAATGTGATTCCTGATGCTACTACCTATATTCAAATAAAAGACCTCTCTATTTTGAAAAGTCTTTACGTTTTCTTTCCTTTGTTTTGGTGTACAGGAAGCCAAAGAACAAATACTAGCAACTGAGAAGAGATGCCTCTCTTTTATGGGTGGTAATATTCGTTTGCTGCAAATGTCCGCTGGCTGGAAGAGACTTGACCACGAAACGAAACAGAGTATTAAAGAAAGTAAGCAGTTATGTACTTATATTGACAAAACAATGCATTTCTCTTGCTGTATTAAAAATATTAAATTCCCTTTTGCCTTGCGCCTTCTTCTTGCAACCTGTTGAGTTTATTCCTTCTCAACTTTAAATCCACGTTAATGATACTAATTTTCTCTTACAGAATCCGGTTTCTTCGACCTATCTTGTCATTCAATACAGGAGCCTGCAAGACGCGGAAAACATCAAGGAGTAAGTACTGTGGTGTTTTAGTCTCTCTGTAACATATGTAACCAGCATGCTTTGCATAGGGGACCATTCAAACCGTTCAGCGGTGAAATGCGACCTGTAGGCAGCGACGAGTAGCGAGAGTAAAGGGTTGCGATTGACGATGAACAAGATTGATTGTAGACTGCGCTCTACCATTTGATGAACTTTGCCCTTTGGTGCATTGCACTAGTAAGGAGGAGTAGGCATCAAGATCTTTTATTTAAGGGAAAAGTGAGACTTTTGCTTGAAAATTTAGGCACGCTGACTAGAAACCTGAGTTTGCTCTGTTGTTTGAATTCATGCATATGACGTGGAGAACAGAGAAGAACAACGTGTAATATATAGTTAACAACATTCCCTCCACAAGCGTGACAACAGTTCACTAAAACCAGATTGAGACAAAATGTAGCAATAGGATATTTAATAAACAAACTAATCCAAATGGTTACCAAGTCAGTGTTTCTTCGCTGATGATTCAATTTGACCGTTTGTGGCCGGAGATTTATGTCCACAGCCTCTGCTAGTTGACGTTACAGTAAATCCTGCCAGATTGGTGACACCAATTGAACATGCTAGAGTAGATCAAGGAAGTTTCGTTCAAACAAACTTGCTCCCTGATTTTCAACTTTTCATTTTGCAATAAAGAATGACAGAAAACATGTCACTGTTATGTAAAAGATATGAAAACCCCCTCATTTCCTATAAATTCACCTCGAAATTGTTCCACCTTCACTCCAGACAATTGTTATGACCATTATCCGTTGCAATGTCTGGCATGATTAATTCATATTCATCCTTCTTGGATGTAGATACGTATCATATCTGTGAATGTATGGTATTCTTTAGACGTAAGTTACGGCGTCAAAAAGTATATTTATCAGCAATATCCACTTGACTTGTCTTACTATCCATGTATGAAGTTGTATTTGACTCACAAGTGCGATCCTACGTCACCATGTCAATTAATTTCCAGTTAGAATAGTGCATTGGCACTCAGACCTTGAATCAAGTAACTCATATCTGTATTTAGTATATGTGAGTCATATTTGAGTCAGGTCAGGGTCTCCTTCTATTGGTTAACATGTAAGCCAATACAATTTATTTCATGGTCGGGTGGTTGGTGACTAAACCGGCTCCCACACCTGGCATCTGCCAGTTGAGGAGGGTATGTGAATACCCAGCAACACTGTCAAAGGGCTGATAAACTCAAGTGAGCCAACGGCCATTCATTCCAACTATGGGTTAAATAGCCCCGCCAACCCGTGGACTTTAATGCCAATGTACGCATAGGAAGGCCTGGAGAATCGTGCACAGGAAATGTCGGTTCTTTAAGACGGAAGAATAGAGGTGACACGCTTGTCAACTTCATCGAGAGAAATCGACTAAGGATAATGGACACTTTCTTCAAAAAGAGAAATAGCAGACGTTGGAATAGGATATCACCCAACAGTATCACAAAAAATGAAATAGACTGCATATTCACAGACAAATCTTCAAAGATGTCTCCGTTCTCAACGGCTTTAACACTGGCAGCGTCCATCGTCTGCTGAGAGCATCACCAGGCATCAATACAAAGCTAAGACGAGCAAAGCTAACAAAATGTGTGAGAAAGCCGAACCCTGATATCTTGTCGGAAAAAACAAGGCAATTCCAGCTACTGCTGACCAACAGGTGTGCAACTCTTGAAGAAGACCACATAGATTTAAGGCCTGTTTTCAATTGCAGTGGTTCAGATATTGTTCCAGATATTTGATGAACAATGCGTTTTCAATTCGTGGTCAATACCCTGATCATGCTGTGATTTGGCATAAAGTCTGACCACGAACGAGAGCTGTTCACGATTCTGGTCATCAATCTAGCAAGCACGTGCGTTTCGAGAAGCTGCGAGAGAAAGTTTTATATCACGTCATTCATGAATCTGTTTCGCTACTTTTCACTAGTTGTGGAGACCACGGCTGTTTGACACTGGAAGCATGAAAATTTCGCGCCAAAATGAGAAATTTGTCTACATTCGTCTACCTAGGTGCAATGATTTACCGATTGCTCATGAACTACAAAACACATTTTTAAAAAAGCCACCGTAGACTGTTCCAGAGCGAAGAATTTTTTGAAGTTGAAAGTTATCATGATTTTTCACCTTGGCAACACGTTTCACGAAAGTGCGATAAATGAAGAAGAGT
>JAAAKL020012731.1:0-12871 GCA_010016065.2 Carybdea cf. marsupialis auct. non (Linnaeus, 1758)
CTTCCAGAACATCCTATAACCTTGAAGAACATTCTAGAATGTTCTGTCAGGTTCTATAGGGTTCTAGAACCTTCCAGAAGTTTCTATAGAACACACTAGAAATTGCTGCAATATTCTAGAATATTCCTTTACTTTCTAAGGATTTCTGTATAAAAAAGACAAATTATATATAAGGCTGGAAAGTAGGCATTTAGTCAACTTTCATCGAAGCAAGGAGCACAAACTGTAAAATAGAGTAATTGATGATCTGTTAACAGATTATTCGACATTGAGCAACCTATCATCTCTGTGAAATACAACACTAGGGGCTATAACTGCAAACTTATACATGACAAATATTAATGAACTGTTGAAGGATACTAACAATGACACTGTTAAATAACCATAATATTCAGGAGTAATGCCCCAACCCCAACCCTGAATGATGGCCAATGCTTTCAATAGTCCTACAAATTCTTTTCTTGCCACAACTTGACCTCTGTACATTTGTTATCAGCATAACTGTTAAAAATCTAGTTGAGGCCAAAATTTTAAAGCCTTTAATGTGATTCTTTAACATTATTAAAAACGTGAAGTGAATTCGAATGACCAATGTATAATTTTTATCTGCTTTCCATTACAGATTTTCAACCTATAGATGTTCTTAGTGCTAGTGCAGTATCACCCCAATCCCTCCCATGTTGTGGTACGAATTTCAGAAAATACGCAGTATTGTGCAAAAATATCTATTACAATCGATTTTACAACATTTATACTACATATTACTGCCACCATAAGCACCAATTTGTAAACATAATATATCATAGCGCCCCCTTTCCATGGTTAAAATTTGTGCCTGTTAGCACACGTCCACATGTGCATGCACATATCGCTATCACGTCCACATGCGCATGCACACAATGTGCATGCAACATGGCCAAGGAATGCTTTTAGAAGTGACGTGATAGCGATCTGTGCATGTCCTGAACGTCGTAAACATCACCCTCCTCCCGACGCTAGTGTACCGTAGAATACCAACCCCCACCCCAACCGGTACCCCACTATGTACGTACTAGTACATGTACACTACGAATTTCAGAAGCTACATATTTATGTTAGAGACTTACAGAGCACACCTATAGCCTTTATTCTATAGATATATAGGCCTAGTAAAGCAGTGTTCTGGACATCTACCCTATGGTATAACTCAGTGGCGATGTGATGAGACATACGACATAAGAGATCAAGATTGCCTCACGATGGCTAGGCATGAATTCCTAAAGATATATTCAACCACATGCACAACATATTTATGATATTAATTTCATTAAGATTGGAAACTGAGGTAGGATGTATTTCTTTAAAAGGTTGACACAAATGAATACAGCTTAATATATGTTACTACTATGTGCATGTACGTATGTAGCATGGAGAGAGCTAGAGGAGGGGAGCTACTTTATATTTAATTATAGACTCTGCTGCAGTTTCGTATCACACCTATTGTGATTACAGATCGATTGATAAGTTCTAAAATCAACTGAAACTCACCATCTCTGAGTTGATCTTTCAACTCTCCAACATATCTTGCATTCCTGGTCATTTTTAACAGCTAACTGAGAACCTCATCCATTTCTGCTGATCTTGCAGATTCCGCCTCCTGCCACCATGTTAGTTGATGTTGTCTAGTTGTTGCTGTGGCGAGCGAAACGGGTCTGGGCACTGATTTCGATTTTCGCGCCTTGAACATAATGAGACCACAAAATCTTGGGAGGGGTGAGGGAGGGTTGAGGTAGGGTACGTTTGGCTATGCCTCATCAAAATCGCAGTAATGCTCAGAAGTGCTTACTCTGTTACACTAGAAAAAACGAGTTTATAAAAAATCTTGATGATACAGTAGGTGTGGTGAGTGATGCAGCAAGCACAGATTTGAAGAAATAACCAAAACTTGAACTCACGAGCCCTCTTAAAGTTCATGAGAGAAACAAAACAGTTCTCTATACCTCGCTTAAAACATCAAAAAGCTCCTTTGAGACAAGAGTACATAGGTGTAATAGGCAACTGTTATTTTAATGTGCTGGAGGTTCTTTATAAAAGGGTAATTCTTTACATCCCTTCAGGAGAAACAGTTATGTTTCTTTCCAGAAAGATACATCATCTCCCTTAAGAATGTCTTCAACAGCAGTGTAAACATTTCCCCCTTTTGCGATAGTTGAAGGTGACGAAACAGGTAGGAGATATTTCTTAGTGAGTTCACCAATAAGACAACAGCAGTAAATCAGAGGGTTGAGAGCCTGCCCCATTGTCCTTTGACTCGTCAAGATTTATTATTTCCCAGACCTGTAACGACTGAAGGTAGACATCAGTGTCATAAGATTTTGAAGATGAAAAATCGTGGGATCACGGGTGATCAAACCCACTGTCTCCGTAGTTGCGCAACGACGACTCTTTTCCACTAACCTATGGTACCTACCAACAGGAGAGAGAAATTTGGGATGTCTATTGTTTGGATATTGTGTCACTACACAGCCTCTCTGCTAGAGGTGAAGGCACGAGACTCGATAGTTTGTGCGTCTCTGTTAGTTAACCCAACTCCAGTGAAGTGTGGGATGAGTGGCAGGCGTCACGGGTTAGAGAGATAATATGTGGGTTTGTAAAGTCACTGCAGCGTCTTGTGTTTGCAGAAGCGTGTTCTTGTCTCGGGTCACCATTTTTAATAACTGAAGGTAGATATGGGTGTGATAAAATCTTGAAGGTGAAAAATCGTGGAACCACGAGGAATCGAATCCACTTCGCATGAACGAAGCTTTTCCACTAACCTACAGCCCTTAACACAGGAGATAGAAATTTGGTATGTCTGTCTGTTCAGAAACCACTCAGCATCTATGAGGTGCAACCAGGACATAGTCTTATTACTTTTAAAGTCACAGGACGGGTATTATTGATTAATTTTTCCTCAGACATTTTATATCCGCAAATCGAAGCGAACGCCGCCAGCGACGGTTTTGCAAAAGACTTAACTGCCATTCTTCGGTTGTAAACATTAAGCAGTATAAAATGTCCAGGCAAGGTAGTGGCAGTTGCCAGAAGAAGGTATGTAATTTTCCGAAAGCTCGCCATGAGCAAGAGCCAATGTTTTATTGTTATATTATATGTAGTATAGTATATATATAAAAATACATAGCTTACATTGAAATCAATGGTATAGTATGTATTTATAAGGTATAGTACTATTCTTCCATATGGCATCTATGCCAAAGCTTGACCTACAGATAACAAACCGACAGAAAAGTGCACCACTTTATGGTACTTCAGTCAAGTTTACAAAACTGTAGCTTCATTGAATTCATTTGTAAGCTATGTAACAGCCAGGTGTATCACCTCTTTCATCCACAGCAACAGCTTGAGCTATTTATATGCCCATGAAATTATCACCCACTTTTGGTAAGTCTCATTCTTGCTCATACTTAGCATTCTCAACTGTAATGTTTAGCTGTGTTGCAGCTTTAGGATTGTTCATTGCTTAGACTTCACTTGGCTGCTTGGCAAGTAGGCTTGTTTACAACACTGTTACAACATTTCAATGTATTCTTTGCTATTGTACAAAATAAGGAATGACAAAACAATTAAACTAGCTCTGACACTGCAAGCTTTAATTATCACTTAATACTTGAATCATTTCCTGACCTACTATCTGTGCCAGCTTACATGTAGTTTGGTAAGGCAATTTAAATATGCCATCATTACATGCAGTGTTCAAATTTGCCCCTCTAAAGAATACCATGAGATGCAAAAATCTAAGGTAACCGTAATAATTTGATTTCCTTTATTATTACCGTATACTAACACAGGTTAGACTTTACATTGTTGCATCAAGCACTCTAGCAAAAGCTCAGCTTATCAATTTGGTACAAAAGGGATTGTATGAAATATTCATGAATATTTTTAGCACCCACAGTCCTTAATAGCCAAGGGCTCAAGTACCTTTGTAATAAATGAGAGCTGAGCCAAAATGTTAATTGGTCCACTAGCCAATTATACTCATAGGTGCAAGTTCTATTTCCTGAATCAGTGATACCTTGAATATTATCATCTGGTCTTTACTGACACCATCCTGGTGCCCCCTCTGAAGCATTAAATGGCATCACTGCATTACAAATAAGCAAACTAATAAAAACATACTCACCTAGAACTATCATGGCAATATAAAATCCAATTCCATATATGCTATTGGGTACATTCAATGGGGAATCTTTACCCAAAATATGTTCAACTATACCAAAACCAGTTCCATACCTAACAAAGAAAAAGTTTCATTAGTTTTAAAACTACACCAGAAACAAAATATATTAGGGATTATCATAAAATAGTATAACAATATAAGAAAATATGATTGATTACTATAACTACTATCAGTGAAATACATCCATCTATAATTTTAGGGTATTAGTATTCAAAGAACATTGGTAATGTTGATTGAATAACCAAAATGATGATTAATTAGACACAAAGAGACTATGGTGTTCCTATCATCTGTGTAACAAATGCTCAAGCTTGCAAAGATATGTTTGTGTGGCCTCATCTGAAAACAGCAACAAAAATCACCTATAGTATACCCTGTCCTTGAAGAAAAGCTACCTTGAAGCCTTTAAGCTCGATTATCAAATCTGTCATGGTGCTACCCACAAATTTTTCTTCATAAAGTTATATACTATACTGAAGTAAAGAAACTACACCACTTGAATCACTGTCTAATTTATGACTGAAAACAAAGTTCCAGTCCTTATTTCTTAACATTTGCAATTGAATTATATGTCTGGCATTTTACCTCCACACACTTCCATACAAAACTTTCTCTACCTCCTCCATTACTACGCCTGGGATTGTCTCTCACCAAACTACATGAATCTAAGCCACAGAATAGTACTAAAAGATGATACTAACTATGATAATTGACAAGAATGATAGTCTTGAGAAGTTGTAATGATTACTGATGATGTGCTTCTATCTCTCTAGAATCTATTCATTTAACTTATCTTTTCAAATCCCCTTTTCTCAAAAACGAAAAATACTTAAGCATTGGTCAGTGTCGAAAATCGCTTTAATTCTTGCTTGTCATGGATAACTTTGAATAATATGACAAAGGGGAAACTGTATTTCATACAATTTTTTCCTCTATTCACTAACACTATCCTTTTTGGTGTATTATTCTTTATGGCTTGCCCCTGTATTAATCACCTTATCAGAAGTAAATGTTTAATTTTATACTTTGGTGTTAGGTGTTTTTATCCAAACATCAAAGAAACCAAACTAGAAAGGCCTAGCCTATCAAAACATGACGAGCATCTGCATGCTCTATAGATGTAGCCTAACAAAGTTAACAGGCCAGCGTTGTTTCGTCGACTGTTATGGCATGGTATTACTGCTACAAACATAAGGTGAACTAACGTGACTGCACACGTTACTATAGTTGCTACCACAAGGAACTCACTGGGCACCCCAATCTGGGTAATCAATTATTGATTTACAATATCACTACTGGCGATTCAAGGAACAAAACATATTGCTCGACTGATCCGGGAAATTTCATTAAGATTTACTTAACTGCCTTACACTAACAAAAGTCAGACACATCTGAAGTGAACTATTCATTCTTGATTTAAGTTAATATACCGGTACAGTATATAACCATGAAGGTAACAAGACAAGGCCCTCCATGTAATTAGCCCATATATACATTACATTATATATATTTTCCCCCCACACATAGGCCCACAAATCGTTTCGTTAGTTCAGTTATTACCACACGTGCAACGAAAAGATACAACGAAATATTCTAGTTGATTACGAATTTGTATGGGTTGCCTAACATATATCTAGTGAGTGAACTTATACTGAATAACATAACTTTTAACACTGTTATCATATGTTGGCATTATCTTAATGTAGACGAATACAGAATGGATACAGTGAAAGTAAAGGTCCTAGTAGTTCTCACCTTGACATAAATACTTTAGAACAACTGACTTGCTCATTAACATCGCAAAGTGCTCGGTAGCTTTCATCTGCAGCCTTTGCCACTTCCACATGCAAGGCGTACACTGAAAGTACCAGGCCACAGAAACAGAGAATGAAATTAAATACCCTTCCGATCATTTCAGATACTTGATGGACCAACAGTTCTCGTGAAATGCCGGGACAATCTATCAAGCAGGCAAGAACATAATATTCTTACTCTTTTGAGTGTTGTCCAAGTGTAAGTGTACCTCGTACTGGTTCCGAGGCTTACATTGGACTTCTACGGAAACCATGACAATAAAAGGACCAAAGTTAATTTATGTACTGTGCCTTTTACCCGTCAATGCCGAGTTAAGCCCAAGCTTTTGCGCTCGGAACAGTGCTATTTCAGAGACCAAAAGCATTGCTGTGTTGTAATAAAGGTAAAAAGCCCTACAGTGAGTATTCCTACGGAAAAAATCACTGAAGAAAAAAATCCTCCCAGGACAAATTCAAGGTTCAAGAGATCCTTTACACACTCTTCAAACCGTGATCTATCAGTTCGCACCCTTTGTAGGAAGAGACGGAGTCAAGTGGTTCCTTGGGTCGTGATCTTGATATACTCAGAACACCACACATCGTTTTCCGTAATCCTTCATTTCAAGCGTACAACCAAAACATTCTACCACGAGACCTAACTAAATGAAAATGAAGGGGATGAGTTTCAACACAACGGGTCAGGGACGGCACTTCAAAAGATAACCCTTTGGAACTTGGACTTGTGAAAGTTGCCCTCTTTCTTGTTCCTCCTGTTTCCCATTACTATAAATCCTTACGAAGAAAAACACATCCAATAACAAAGAAACAAAATGTGATTCGTGTTGACAAGCATCACCAGTAAGTGCATGTTCTTAATCAATCAGGACTTGTATTCCCTTTGCCTTTAAAGAGCGTGATGACATTTACGCAATTAAACTTTTCTATCAGTGTGAAAGTGTTTGGATGGGATCGCATTGAAATCTACCCTCTTTACGTAATCAAAAAAGTCAAAAATCAGCATGCCAAAGGGAGAGAATGCCACATTGCAGTTTACAAAATTAAACTTTTTGGGTTACCAACATTGGTCGCGCAAAATACCGTATGAGGAGGAGGGGAGGGGTACGTTCACGCTCATAACAATCTTAAAAGGCTCGAGTACGTAAAAAGTATTACAGACAATAAACCTCGCATTCCAGACAATTTTACTATCAAATGAAAAAGCTTTATTCTGAAAAAAAATTAAGTATGAGTACATGCGTGAAATTCTAGTGGGGGTTAGACCTAACAACAGGTAAAGTGAAGTGAGAAGTCCATTCCTTTCTCTAAAGTGTGTAATGTAAACAGGCTTTGGATACCAGGGCACGCATGACAGAGCCGACTGTGGGTTAACGAAAACGCTTCACTTTTTTTTCAATTTTTCTGAAACACCGTGCATGGTGGTGTACGGTGAGGGTCTTTACCGTACACCATATAAGCACCCTAAAATACCGTATTGTACGGTAGAATACCGTATATTTGGCAACCATATAAATAAGATGACTTATTTCTATGTTGGCAACCCTAACTCCTTTCGTCATCTATGCCGATTTTGAACGCTTTCTTTTCCCCTTTGGTACTTGCAGCAAGACCTCTTCCACCACATACACGCCATCAATACACCTGCACGAGCCTTGTGGCTAGTGTTTTTATGTCTCCGAGGGAGGTCAACGAGAACAAGCGCCTACCATTTATCGAGGTTTCAATGCTGCTCTTCACATTTTAGATACCATAAAAACTCACCTTTCAATTCGTTGCAAAGATAGAAAGTGATTGATAAGTAACTGGATCATGATGATGATGTATTCTAAAGGTCCAAAAAGTGTGGTCGCTTCCACACAGCTCAATTTACTAAATAAATCGGCAGAGAAATCCTACCAACCAATTTGCCAGCTTTACAAAAGGCAAAAAAGAAAGTCATTCCTTAAGAAATGGACAATCATTTGGAATGTCTAAAGGTGTAAGAAATGTGGCTGCTTCCACAAACCTCTGTACCAAAACCCTCTAACTTCGCAACATGCATGAAGGACGGAAAGTGAATTGTAAGCAACTCAAACCCATGATATTGTGGCCTTGACGAATGTTTCAATAATGAAAAAGTTAGCCTTCTTCTACAAACCTACAAGTACTAAATAAATGGTCTTGAAAATCAGTAAGGAAATCCTCTGAGCCAAACCTCTAACTTCCCAATATTCTGGAAGGATGGAAAATGACTTGTAAGGAACTTAATCCCCATGACAATCTGTCAGGAAGAATGTTTCAAGGGTCAGAAGGTGTGGCCGCTTCCACACACCTCTAAGTACTAAATAAGTCGATTTGAAAATCGATAGGGAAATCCTTTTTACCAAACCTCTTACTTCACAAAGTGCTACTAAGACGGAAAGTGGTATGTAACGTAATCTTTCCCTATAATATTGTGGCCAAAGATGCAAAAGTCGTTGTCTTTCCATCGTCTTGAAAATTAAAATTTTCAAATAGATACCTTCAATGGAAAATTGTGAAAGACATCTGATAATATCGATAAACAAACGATAACAAATTTTTCCCTGTCATTTGATGGGGAAGGGGCCTATGGAGAACATTACCATAACTAGAGAAATCAGACTTAAGAGAGCAGCAGGGAAACAGGGAACAACATTCTTGATATTCTACAAAAACTGACAGACAAATGTACTCATGGATTGCTTCATTTACGATCTGACAGAGCACAGTGAATCCAGTTACAAGAAATGATCACAGAGAACAAAGTATCATTAGAATGTAAATACCTGACTCTGCTTGCACCAATAATAAGAAGGATAATTATGCTTTTGCAACTTCATTGGTTAAAGAACTGAAATGACGTGTTGGCAGTTCGACCACCTAGAGTGTACGAAAATGTTGCACTGCTTGACGAGCGCTGCGGCTCCAGTTGCGCAGTTAGCTATCAGGATAAGTATGTGCGAATAGTCGGAAGTGATTGATAGCGCCCACACCACCAGGAAGTGCCTAGTGTAGATCAGCGGTGATCAGCGGGAAGGTTGTTCGAAAAATTTTAATAAACACACTAAAGCCATCCTATATATGTTTTGTTTCTGAACAATATTTTAAAATATCATTTGAATATATTTACATCGTAGTAAGTCTATAAATAAGATGGTATTCTACCAAATGTTGCTAGTACATTCAAATAGAAAAATTGACCATCTGTGTCACGCAGCAGTCGATAAAATAAAACATTACGAAACGGTGCCATCTTGGTTAGATAGCTGGTTGCAATGGCCAGTTTCTTACAGGAAGGCGATTGCCTTCATACCGGTTTACAAACGTAACAACAGGTATATAAGGACAAAACAAGGATCGTAGATTTCTGTGAGTTAATTTAAACCAACCGTCACCTTGCGCCAAGGGAAATGGGATATGTCCAGTTGGAAATGGGGTTCTTCTCGATGTACAGCATTACAAAAAAGTCGCAGAGGTGCTTTACATGGCATGAAAAAGCATCACAAGGCAATTTTAGAATAGTATATTTGCATTGAATATTCGTCACATTCTTCATGTCACCCCAGTAAATTAAATTTGCCAAAGAGGAAAGTACCATTCATTGAACAATATGCTTCTGTCGAGTCAATGCATCTACTGGTTTTGGGGGGTGTATTTGTGGAGTCACATCTGCAGCTTGCTAACATGTTAACGATGTGCACTTAATTTTCCAGTCACTAAAATGCAACTCATGGTGATAAAAAGAGCACATTGAACAGCTCAAAAAGCATAAGATGGAAACGAATTCTAGAAAGAGCTAGGTTGAAGGTCATTTATGAAGAAGGTGGTAATCACATTGGACCGGGTCAAGCGATCGTCTTAAATTCTACTGCTTACTGCGACTGTTCTTCCCTGATGCTAGGGAGATATCCCCACCTGCCAATAGAATCGTTTAGTAGTATATTTTTCAAAGGACTATTTCAGTAACTGCTACCACTGCTTTAAATGCATGATCTCTCCCATCAAGCTACCAATTATATGAAAGTTGTTGCTAGTTCGATTAATTTCTGGAATTTCTTTCTACAGCTCCTGAATTCTACGATGAGTAGCTAGGGTTCTATTACACAGTTTCCAAAACGGGAACTTGGTGAAAATATTAGTGGAAAAATCCGGTTTCAGGTTCGTGTCATTTCACATGCTGAAAGCACTTCAGTTTGCCAGGAATGTCGAGGCTACGTCTAAGGGTGGTAAGACTTGCAATGCGGAGGGAAAGTGATGACGTCAGAAATAAAAAAATTTGGAAATAATAAGATTTCACTCCAAATATCTAAAGGCAACCCTGGAATATACCATAGTTCCCAATATACCATACCTGTAGTGTATATAATGTTTAAACAAGAGGGGTTTGAAATTTAAAAATCTCTCGTCAAAACTCTCTTAATATTCCTTGGTTCCTTTCGTTAGGAGCCAGCATCGAATAATATGGTTTCGTTAGAGAGATTTAAAACTGAAATCTCGGTGTTTTGAAAGGGCAACACTCTCACTTTTGGCCATTGGCGTTTCTACTAATGGGGCAACAAGAAAGTTGAGTATTATCCCCATAATTTAAACATTTTCAAAATCGTAACGTCACACTTTCCCTCCGCACTATTTCATTTTCATTTCTTCTTCGATCCATCGTTAAGGCGCACTGTTCTCTAGGTGTAAAATATGTAAAGGCTACAATAGCAAAAGAAGAAATCCTAAAGATGTGATGCACTCTAAAGTGGAGAACCTTTTACATTACAGTCATGAAACATCATAGTACTGAAGCCCTCATCGTGTCTTCGTGACACCTTGCAACCACTCCGCTGGAACAGCTCTGGTACCATGGACCTGAAAATCCAAGGTTACAATACGTGTGCAAACAACAGGTCCTCTAACCCAAGGCAAATGAGAATTGACTTCTATCGACCATATGTAATCACGTCTTTTCCATGGGTATGTCACTGTGTGTCCTAGTCACGAAATGTAATGCCTATCTTTAAGTAACGAAGTTGATAAATACCCCTTTTGATGCACCAATGATAAAAGCAACAAAGTGAGCCAGAAGAGGTCCAGTAACTGTCCATTCTACGGAAGGAAATAAATGTAGTTTACAGTATTACATGATTTATGATACAAAACGGTTAGTCATCCTTACATGCCAAAAATCATTCTTCTTAGCAACACTCATGCTTACTCCATAGCACTGCTTGGAGTTAAATAGCAGATGTGATCTAAAGAAGGCCCTGTAAACAAGTTACGAATCGCACATTGAGAAAACGGAGACACGTTGAGGAAACATTTATCGACATCAAATGATCAAATATTTCACAACAAGATAAGCAGCAATTTCATCGTTTTAATCTTTCAATTCGCATTCACTCGTCTCCATGCTGAGCAATGCCAGAGTAGCCGTTAGATTAAATTGCCCTTGAGTCAGCGTGGAAATGAGTATGAACAATGGCTCAAATTGGGTTCGGGGGGAGGGGGCTATAAACAGCGACTTCACCTCCCAATGGCGCCAACACTGAGTATCGCTTTAGGGACTAGCTTTGACACTTCTTAAGTGACAACTTCACATACCTAACAACCTGGAAATTGTTTCAGCTTAGTCCCTTACTTTGAGGTGCCAAATAAAATGGTTGTCTAGGTAGGGACTGGGTGTCGGTGTATTGCAACCAAAGCAAACAAAAATACAACACCAGTGAAATCTAATAAGGAAAGAATCTTTTAAGAGACATGTTCATAATGTTGATCATTCATTGCTACATCGACTGCAAGATAACTTCTTCTCTTTATGCATGTGTTTTCTAATGTTACGTCGTGATGCATAACAACGCGTCTTGATACTGTTGATGAAAGGAAGGAAGCCTACTTGAACCTAGTCCTCTTTCCAATCTTTATTGGAGAGAAGGATTACCTTTTTCGTGTAATTATGATGTTCTTTACCATAAACAAGATTCAAGAATGATAATAGCACAAATCACAGCATTGTATACATTGAAGCAACTGATTATAGATATCGGCCCCAACGACCACTTAGTATACGAGTTATAAGACAATGGATCGCTTAGATTAATAACCTCAAGTTTTGAATGATCAGGGGGGTTCCAAAATGGTCCGTGAGGCAGAGGAAAACTACAAACCATGCCTACTGTTAGTATATTCTCTTATCCACTTAACAAGGGCATATAGAAGCAAGACATACATGCGATTGTTCTCTCTCGGAAGCATAACCACTGACATACATTCATTCTTACTCAACATCTTCCCATCTATTTAAGCAAATAAAGCGTCACAAATTCTCAACTCTTTAATTCTTTGTAATTCTTAAACTCTGCATGATAATAAGTATCATGGAATTTTATACGATCAAATTTTTGAAACAGATGTAGAAATACACCTGATTCCATGGCTTCCTCGGATTCAATTTCTTTTGGCTCAATAGAGGAATTTTCACCTGGTTTCAACGTGCCAAGATCAACCCTGACATTTTTTATTTGACCTCCAATTTCAAAGGTGTGTTGTTCTGAGGGTGTGTAAGTCAAGGATATGTTGCCATTGTAGTCCTTAATACCTGTTTCCTGGTCAAAAGAACCAAAGGGGACATCGCTAAGGACAGTAGATTGATATATACTTTGTACTCCGGATATTTTGAAGGATAGTTTTTCGCTTAGAATGGAGGTCCATTTAATTACCTGGGCTGTATTTTGCCATTGGTTTGTAGTATCTCCTGCAAAACTGAATGAGTCTCTACTCCTATAAAGTGAGTATTCTAAATCGTTGTTAGGGTTTATGGCATAGCTGAGCACAATATTACCATCGTAGAAAGAAGCGC
>JAAAKL020012732.1:0-12870 GCA_010016065.2 Carybdea cf. marsupialis auct. non (Linnaeus, 1758)
TATCATTATCACCATCATAATTATCATTATCACCATTATCATCATCACCATCATCATCACCATCATCATCACCATCATCATCATCACCATCATCATCACCATCATCATCATAATTATCATTATCACCATTATCATCATAATTATCATTATCATTATCATTATCATCATCATCATTGCTAATGCGATAATGGTTCCATACGAATTAGTCACATGACAATCTTAACCACTGAGAATTCGTCTTTACCATGTGCTTTTGTTATTGAGTAGATCGTTTGATAGTCAAGTTTTGAAGATTGCATAAGTAAGAAGTTTGTTGATGTCAGGATTACGTTTAGGAAAGATTCAATAAAAAGATAATCAAAGGTGAGTTATCTTTGGTCTGTGTAATTCATGACGTCAGTATCATCATCATCATCATCATCATCATCATCTCATCATCTTCACCTGGTTGCTCTGGTGCATACAACCGCAAATATTTCCCATCAGTTTCTTTCCAGTATTATCTCCTCTATTCAGGGCATGATACTGACGGACGGTTATGAATCTCACCTCTTCGTGAGAAACATCCCATCTAAACACCACTAACCTGTTCACATCGTTTAACATTGAACAAGTTTGAACTGACAAGGATAGCAAGCTTGTACTTATGTATTGATTTGCTTATAACAGTGCCATACTCACGTCAAATAGGTCATTTTAACTGTACCTCCAGTGGTCAGACATGTCTTGGTATTTTGCTCATTTTGTTCAATGAATCGAACTGCCACCTTCGTTTTGGTCTCACGTACAGTTTTCCGTAGTTATAAGTGATTCTGTAACGAACTTTTCCCAGAACGAGGCAATATTTGATGTCAGAAGGAACAAGGAAGTTCGGTAGTTGATGCGAGGCAAACATTTTGACGGCTTGCAGTGCACTTTTGAGCTCTTTCAAACGGTTTTACGTAATGTACACTCAACGCACGGCAAAAAGGATAGAAGGAGGTCAATACAATATGTCAGTGGTTCTATCTACCATGTGATTTAAAATACATTTCGTACAAAAATCGGTAGAAATAATATTCACTAATGCATAAAAATAGGCTAAATACATCAATTTCAATATCATTGGAACTAACAGTCTATATATTTTAAAAGGTGGAAGTGAAAGGTGAAGCTTGATAGAATTCGATCAAATAGAAAAATTTGATTTTTTATAGAAAGGAAATAATACAATTACGAGTTACACGAGAAGATCAGAACGATATTTAATTTGACTTTAAAAATAAATTGCGATAATTTTTCAATATGGCGTTAGTTGGTGTTTGCTTCGTTTTGTTGGAACTCTTGCACCAATAGCAAATGCTGCGTAAATGTTAGGCATTTCCTAGCGGACAGCACCTGTTTTTGATCATAATTACAAAATAATGGTAGCTGATACATACCTGTCTGCACCATAGACCCATGATATGGCAATGGATTGAAATAAGGTGATAATAAGTAGAGGTAATGTCACTGAATATTCATCAAAGATCTGGAAAACGTAATATCCAGGACCAGAGACCATGCTAAGTCCAAGCAGGAACATTCCCACCACACAAATACCTAAAAAAGAAGAAAATCACGTTAAAGACAAGTCACGTTAAAAACAAGTCATGTTAAAGATAAGTCACGTTAAAGATAAGTCACGTTAAAAACAAGTCACGTTAAAGATAAGTCACGTTTAAGACAAGCCACGTTAAAGATAACTCACGTTAAAAACAAATCATGTTAAAGATACGTCACATTAAAAATAAGTTATGTTAAAGATAAGTCACGTTAAAGATCAGTATCCTGGACAACGTTATCTAAATACAATGATTGAAATCCTAACCATGTAACTGTACTATAAAAGCATTCAATCGCTACCTAACGCTGGTCTTCAAGGTTTCGCTAACCCCAATACCCTGTTCCTTACCAACGTCGCTAAAGGTATTACATCCCTTAGTTTGATACCAATTTAAGCGATACATGCTAACTCTTCATGTTCAATTCTTACAAAAACTTACACTGATCTCGAGAATGCCTACAAGTTTCTAAGGAAAGTGGAGAATGAACCGAGATCAGTAAACCTGGAAACATTCAAGTTTAGATTAAGTTTAAATACCCGTTGTTTACAAACATGTGAGTTGACACGATATTTGATAAATCATCCATTCTTAAGTACTCTGAAGAGGGTAAAAATTTGAATGATTTATACCTGGTCTGTTGAAATAAAAAGGTTTTTTCTTTAAAATTTGATAGTCACTCGTTGTACAAAGTTGGTGCTTTACTCAATCCATCTCTTACCAACCACATAGCGTAGTTCTTTAGATGTTATCTCTTTATGGTTTCTACTCTGTTTCACCAAGGAAATTTCATCCGACTATCTTGTTAACTGCTTAAGTCTGTCAGTTTGTTTGTCAGGCAGACGCTACCTGTTTATCTCTGTGTCTGTTCATCTGCCTTTCCTTGTCTCTCTCTCTCTCTCTTTACATTTCCTTCGATAACCCTTCGTTCCTTATATTACAAATTCAATGAATTTGTCAAGAATCAAGATACCCTCGGTTCAACGTTATCATCTAGTGATAGCTACAAGTCCTCTGGATAGTGATTTCAACTCTCGTTTAGCATCGATGCTAAAAGATCGCTCATTTAAATTAGAAACACGTATCTCAAAATCTTCCCTTTAAACCAAACAACAAACCATAGCCATGCCAACGGAAATTGCTTCGGTAACTGTTGGACTTCGTACCAGCATTCCCCCAAGTCGGTTATAGACCTTCGAAACAACACCACACATTACTGGCTTTCGAGGATGTGTAATAACTGGTCAGACCCACTGATCTCTCAAAAACACTTGATTGAGCATCTTCCGTCTCAAAGTGAGGTCAGTCGCTGCACGCCATTTCAGTCCCCATCACACAAAGCTTATGAACAATGTTACGTAACATGGGTGACATTACTGCGCTATCTTAACTAATGGGGGCCATTACTCGTGACTACACTTTTCGCTGTTGTGAACAATGGGAAGCTCAATCCAGTCATGTTCTGGAGATCAGTGGTCAGACAAGGTCACATTGTTTACGTAACTTCATGGCCACCTTGCATTCAATATACTTCAGTAACACCTCGTATCTATTACACGAACGATAACTTTTATGAAGACATTCCCGACGTTCAATGAAGGGAAATTCATAAAGATGACCAACATTGGCCCGCAACAGTTTCATTTATCTCGCACCATTGTCAGCAAGAAATGATAGACCATAGTAACAATAAACTGTTTGTGTTGTGGCCTTTCAGCATTAAGTACCTTTTGCCACTGTCACCAAGTAACACTCTACTATGATTTCCAAAGAGGAGAAAAGAAGACACTTCCACCCAAAACCCTATAAAAGGCTCATAAACAAAGTGGGTGACAAAAATGGATTTTTTTAACGCTTTTGCCTTCCACGGTAGCTTTCCTATTCCTTCCATGCAAAACTCCCTGCAGACGTACATGATACATACAACAGTCAGTTCGGAAGCCAAGACAATCTCAAAATCACCAACTTCTGGGGACCTTAAATTCCCATATCCCTCTTCTCTAGTGTAACCTTATAAATACCACATCATTTTGCCCCTAACCACGCTATTTTTGTAGACGCCCATGTTTGCAAGAATGGTGTGAAAATATATCATGCATATATTCATGCCTTGTAAGAATTATTCCCAAGAGTGTAATGCTACTATTAGATTTAGCGCATGCCCACCTTTAAATGAGAGCTTCGGAATACCTTAAGGATTGTTATGGTTACTATCATCCATGGATTCAAGAGGATACCATTTGCGGCAGACCTCCTGAACACTGTCTCAAGGGCCTTCAGGCAGGATTTCTCCAATCCGAGACCTCGCGGAAGACCAGCAAAAAGATGGAGAGACTAAATAAGAGCTGGCACTGGCCTGCCTATAAACACAGTAGAACGCCAAGTCCAGGACAGGGCAAGAAGGAGCCGTTTGGCCAAACTGGTGGGAGCAAGGGGCGATCAAGTCAAATCAAGTCCATTTGCGCAGGGATCTTGATCCTCACATCATTAAGCACAAATTCTTGCTAAAGATCAAAGCTTGGAAGATCCGAAAAGTGGGGCCGCCTAGGTAGATGCTCAACGTCATCTAACGTGGAAAACTTTAAAAGGTCCATCGCGAAATGACTCGATAATTAATTGATGCTTGAGCATGAGCACATGGTGACCTCTGGGCATGCGCGAGGTACTTCTGTCACGTTCCAACTCGTTCTCTCGTTGGACCTCTATTCACAGATTCTGGATAACATCTCGTATACAACAGGCTACTGGAACACCTTTCCCCTCCCTTAAGTACCGTTTCTTACGTGATACTTTATTCCATAGGAACACTCATGTGGTCCGATAGCTTGTGTTAGGCAGCGTCTGGTTTTATCTTCTCGATAATAAACGATAAGACCTACTTTTACCAGATCTTCCAAGGTATAAAGAGGACGGACACATCAAAGTGATCTTGTAATATTTGAAGTGCAACTTACCGATGAAGAAGATCTTTTTAATCTTGATTAGTTTTAAGTCGTAGAATGGTGCAATAGCTCCTTCCAATGTACCAAATTCAGAATCGATTCCCAGCAAAATCAACATGATGAAAAACAGCACGGCCCATAATGGTGACACATCCATCAGCAGCATGGCATCGGAGAATGTTACGAAGGCAAGCCCAGGGCCAGATCCAACCTACATAGAGAAGAGGACGATATGGCTTATCAAGGAAAGATTATATCCCAAGAAATAAAACATCAACAACTCTCCAAAAACAAACTGAAGTAACTCCCTTTAGATATATCATAACTGTCTGTAAATGAAAGTGCAATGTGCGGAAACATAGAAAAATTAAGTAAAAAATTCAATAGAAGATCTGGTTGTCTGGCTGATAGATAGGATGTCGAGCTTGAAATTTGTGAAATAAACTTGTCAATCGGCTGGATATTTTACATTGTAAATTGCGGGTGACTTGGCATACAAATAAATCTTTAGGAAATAGGTTTGAATAAAAGATTTATTTTGCCAATCGTTTTTGTCAGGGGCCAAGTGAGGTGAAAGCAGAAGACATATTTCAGTGATGTGATGAGGTAAGAGGGGTCAAGAAGAAAACCCATTTGAGTGACAAGTATACACGTCATATTCCCTTCAAAAAATTCGGCTGAGGAGGTCACTTTTGGAACCCTTCAAATCTAATGTGCTGGGGGCACTAAGCTCTAAAAAAGACTGGATCGAGCGTCCTATTGTTTCCATCAGTGAGAAAGCGTAGTCACAAAGCTTAGCCCCTAAAAGTTAAAATAGCGCTGGAAGGTACGCGGTGTTTCGTTTGTTTGACGGGGACTAAAATGGCACTTAAAAACTGACCTCACTTTGAGACCGATTATGCTCGATCCAGTCTATTTTGGAGATCAGTGGATGGGGATATTAAAGAGCAGATGATAACACACGTTAGCCAGATATCAAGCTACGTTTGCTGCTGACGTCAAATGATTGTATTACAAAAGTGATCCTACAGACCAAGCTTAAACAGGCGCCCTTTTGTAACCAGGCAAAAATTCTTTACCCACTCAACCAATCAGATTACCTCATTTCCTTATTTCCTCAGTTCCATTTCTAAACACATATGGTGTTCGATGGTAGCCGCACTGTTCTCTAAAACACACTGGATCAAGAATCTACCCTCTAAAGTCACCCTTTGAGCGCCATTTTAGTGTCCATCAAATAAGCTTACAAACAAAACTACGTAACACCGCTGAGTATCCCGCGCTATTTCAACTTCTGGGGGTTAGCATTCGTGACCAAGATTTTTCGCTGTTGAAGAAAATGGGCTGGATCCAGTCTAATTTTAATATCAGTTGGCTGCCGTCATTAAGCGATGAGGTCCTGGCAATGAAGTTTCGGTTTTACCACGAGACTACTGATCGTCACTTTAATTGGTCTCTTGCAAGGTCCACAAACTTGATATGATCTTCAACCTATAGTAATTTACAGCTTCTCTACACGTAGTGGATCACCAATATGGTATGGCATACGAGGTTACATTGTTGGGCGCTCCATGTAGATGACTGCTACATAGCCTCGTATGTTACCAGCTTTACAGTCATGACAGTTGCCTCGCACTGGGTTCAGAGCCGGAGCAGCCAATCCTAGAGTTACCTGCTTTGAACAAGGCAGCCAAACATCCCTGAAATCTAACAATTTAAAATGTTTTCGTCGTTGTGCATGTTTTCAATGACATTTTCTGATGGGAAATTTCAAAACAACACAGTACTGTTTCCCTTCAGACTTCTTACGTCCTTTTCGTCTGATGGCGTTAATAACAATGTTTACCAAGGGGAGAAAAGTGGCCCTACCTCTTCATATACGTCGTTCTTAGCCTTTGCTACTTGATTGCTTATTCTTGTGTTTTGTTCGTACCCTCGCAGCCTATTCCCCACAACACACCTCATTTGCATGCTACAAAAGTCGGTCTTTTGGCTCTGTACATTCTGGTTACATTTACGCATAAGTAAAAAGATCTGACCGTCAGCTTACTTCATTTTTGTCACACGAGATGGGTACCTACTAAGAGCAGCAAAACTTCTAGGAAATAATTCCTCGTGCCAACTGAACATGATTAGTTAAACCTCACAAACAGTGTTGATAAATTGGCTAGAAATTTCCTTCCCAAATCGTGCGTAAAGTCACATATAGATCGCCAAAAAATACATTTACTTTGTAATAAGAAAATTTATGGTACATTAATACAACAAGTGCGTTTTCAGACTTTGAGTTAACAAGAGTGCTTCAGGTTTCACGCAGACACCTAAAATGATTTGTCGTCAACACGGAAAATCGCCCAATCAGAGAATTAACGCCCAATCTGGCAACATTGCGCACAAACATCTTCATATTTATTTTGATCCGTTTCCAAAATACGATGTGCACATACAATCAGCCACCTTCCGCCCATCCTCTGCTTTAGAAACTGCAGTTTAATCCTACTTAACATAATCGTGTACTTACCTCGATAGCTGTTCAAAAATTGCCGAGCTTGAACAACAATTTAAGCAATTTTATCACGTGTACATTTTTTCGTACCTATTTTACAGATTATTTCAAGTTTGACCCAGACTTCATCTATAGTAACGGTTAATATTTCATCACTGGTTAAAATCTTGTCCTTCATTAACTGTAGAAGGTGTTTTTGCCTTTAGAAAGGTGAGAACAATTTACCTGTTGTCTTTAAGAGGTTTATAAACTATTTGCATAAAATGAACTGTAATTTAGATTAAGCCTATCTATGAATAAAATCATGTTTCTGACGGTAAATAAGAATTCTTTTGACTTACGCAGCACGTAAAAAGGTCCGCAATTTTTAGATTCGCCATCACTTAAGACAACCTACTATGTCTACAGAATGGCGTAATAAAACACAGTCGAATTAGATCCGAGGCCATCCGGTAATGCTGGAGAGGCATTGCTAATATCAAGAGGGCATCCAGGTCGAGTACTTGAAGATTTTCACTTAGTCTTAATATATAAATAATTTGGGGGAGGGACAGTGCCCTGTATCCCCCTCTTGGTAACTTGCCTAACTCAAATAAATGTTACTGAAATGACCTTCAGTTAATCTCATTGACAGCACCGAAGACGGCAGTATTTTGGTCTGTTGTCTAATAAAGACTACGTCCAAATTTTCAACGTTTTTGAACAGTCACTTCAATCTTCACATGTTCTGAGATCACCCCGATGTTACACTGTGTTGCATTACAATCCTCTTTACAAACTTATGCAATCAAGAAGCTCATCGTTTACAGTTCGGCAAAATAATATTACGCGGTTGAATCAATTATTTTTATAAATGAATTCCTAATAAAATACCAGGAGGAAGTTTTAGTTAAACCATTATTATCAATGTCGTCCGTACAAAGAATGTTAAAATTTTAGATTCTACGTCAATGCATAAATTATCGCAACTCAATCATGTGATTGTGACGTCATAATCAATCATTCTGTAAATTGTAACATACACAGAAAGAAGTCTGATTTTGGATAGTGAACATGGCAAATCCATGATCATAAGAATATCATAGTGTAATCGGTCAACCTGTAGATGAGTGGCTGTAACTAACAAGTTCACTTAGTGCTAGGGTTACCATTACGGTTAGCGGTTATGGTTAGTGGATACGGTTATAGTTAGCGGATACGGTTAGGGTTAATGACACCCACTCAGCAACAAGTTCACCATGTCATGTTTATCCTACTTTGTCTTCCACATATTCATTGATCATGTCTAAGAAAGAAGAATTCAGAATCTTTTAAAGATAAGGGTAAGACTAAAGGATATCATTCTTGAGATCCTAGATCCAAATTTTGAGAAAAATCCCTAATTAACGTGATAAACATTACAAAAGGTATTAAGTTAAAGTATCTCTTTCACAGTTATTTACCATTTTAGAAAAACGAGAGCCATTTTAATTTCAATGACGGCCACGGAAAAGGTGAAGTGTAGCATACAGCTAACGATGTTATGTATAGGGAATAAAAAATGTAACACATTTTTGGTTCCTTAATGAGGTATGTCGTGTCTGTTAAAGCGGTATACAATGTTCATAAAGCTTATGAGTAGACCTATGTTGCTTCTATAGCAGAAACTGAGTACCTAAGTGATCTGCAGTACGAATGAATGGTCATCTAGTACGACCATTTCACTAAAGGCTGGCGGCAACCACGGCTTCATTGGATCTCCCAGTGATACGAATCCTCCAAACGGAAGAAAATTGTACAACGCCCAAACCTGCAGATACTTCTATAGTTAAAACCGACTTATATATCCAATCCCAATGGTAGAAAAAGCTTGCTTTAATAACCAACAACCCAGCTCGATCCCAGCGCTGGGCAGTATTGACAACCTCTCTTTTTGATGGTCATGGGTTCCACTCACCACGTGTGGGGGTAATTGGGGCAACGAAACCTCCAAAAGCTCTTCATATGGATTGCACCTGCGTTTGGATGGGCCAGACTATACACACTTGCATCAGGCTGAAAATGCTTGATAAATACGCAAAGGGTATGAGTGACTATGGTCTGCTCCACTAATTTTACTATGATTCACGGCAGAGGCCGCTCAACCGATCGGAAAGTTGAGCGCTCAAATATCTATATCGACGGGAGAATCCGTGATATATTCGTTTATGCTGAAGATGTTCCTGAACAGTTTTGTTCCCTTAAGGTACAAAAACTTCAGCCGGACGAAGTGAAACTATTGACCACGTGGCTAGTCTACACTCTGTCATCTTTGAAAGTTATGACCTCTGAACTTACTGTGAATGGAAACCGTCTGAGATCTGAGATTTCATGAAACAATCGTCTCTCAAATCATTCCAGACTATTGAAATTATGTAAAAGCAACATGTCGAGTGACAGGTGTTGCATAGTTATATTTTCAACCATTTTAAACATCCAGAAAAATAAACAATTAATGACCACGTGAAATCAGCTTAACAACAGGCAAGATTTAGCAATCCTCTTTCTATCCACGACAAGAACTCAATAGGTATCGTAGTTTGCTAAATCAATTTGAATGATAATCCCGTTAACAGATGGAGCTATCATTGTTATGTTTTACTAACATGTCTGAGAGCAGGTAAAGTTTGGCTGAGATTAAGCTGTACTGAAAGGAGGGTGGCCCTAATCAAGAAAACGAGGCTATTTCAAGATGAGCTTAACTTGATGGGATCACGGTGTTTCATGAAGCTGTAAGAATTTTAAAGGTATGTCTGATCATCAAAAAGCCCAGCCGTGCCAAAAGTTCATAAAAGTAACGACCCGGGACATGGAGGCCGGGTCCTTCCATAAAATTGGTCTCTTTTCCTTCGCAGGTTTTGCTGTTCATTTTTAAATGAAAATATGTGTATTTAACCACTTTAGTATCGCCCTCTCCCTTTCCCCACGAAAATACATAAGACGTTTCGGTGTCCTCCGCCATGGTCATCGTACTTTAACGTGCGCGTAGACGTTTTGTATCACGACAACAAAAACAAAAGCTCATCCTTACGAGGGCTGTAACAGTGATTACACTAGCTATAGGGCCAATACGCCATCCCCGACTGATTGTCCAAAGCCTCTCCTCTCTACTTAAACTCAAAACGTATGCAGCAACAATCTAATGGGCTTTTCAATGACGCATCAATACCCAACTTCTTTCTTGACCCGTACCTGAAAACTTTCGGTTGATGCGCGAAACAATTAGATTCTCAGATTTCTTGGCAGATGAAAATCTCAAAATCACCAAATGTGGTCCACATTCAAGGTATTTAACCAGGCTCTTGAGGATTATATTTCTCTATTTATCAGATAAATCTGACTGTCTGTACAAGTGAGATCTTTAGAACCATAAACCTTTTGTACTAGACTAAACAACCTTTGAATAAGAGGTGAAATATGCACGTCTTCAATTACCTTCAAAACGATGTTTACAAAATTCTCGGTTGAAAATTCAATGAGATCTGTAATTATAGTCGTGCGAGCTAATAGTACTACAGCAAAACAGTCCCCTTCGGCATTTATACGCCACAAATGTTCATTCCTAACAGTATTGAGTATACTTTGATAGAATGCGTTAGGGGACATACTGCGAATTTAGGATCACTTAAAACACACTATGAACAACGTAAGCACTATCACACGCCTAAGGTCCAAGTTACCCAAGATTTCCTGCTCAAGGCTTCATCTGCACGAAATAATCAAACAGTAATTAGGACAGCATGTATGTGTAGCGGACGTCATCTATTATTTGTATGAAACGTGCTTCTAAGTTGGGTTATCAGACGATCGTTTACAATAGATAACTATCTTCGCCAATGGTTGCTATGCAGAGGACAAGTGATGACGTCACAAATAACAAATATTGCAAATAGCACAATTTGACTCCAAGGCAGTCCTAGACTAGGCTGTTTTCAAAAGTACCATACCGGTAGTATGCAAAACGTTTAAACTAGAAGTGCTTGAATATTGAGAAACCTCTGGTCAAGACTCAGTTAATTTTGCCTGGATCCTAGAGTTAGGATCCAGTATCATACAATAACGTTTTGTTACAGACATTTGAAACTTTGAAAGCTAATATCTCAAATTTGGAAAGAAGCTTCCCTCTCCAATTTGGCTGTTCTTACTACCAACAGAAACATTGACAATTTATTCCACAATTTATTACTTTTCAAAAGTGTGATGTCAACTTTAATGTAAAAAAGGCGCAATTGATTTCTCATTTTAGTGTCTTCGAGTGCCGCAACCACGGTCAGCACAGAAAGGAAACTATTTTAAACAACTGGAGCCCCCGAATGGCCAGAAATTGGTTTCCGTAGTACTTTGATGGCAACTTGGATCTTCCAAAGTAACGCTACGAAACACAAAACCGCTTTAAAATCTTGGTAGACATTTTTGTCTGATCTGCTTAGAAAATTTTCGTATTTCTCCAAGCTAAACGTAAACTCGAAAATGTTGTTCAATAACCTTAAAATTTTCGTACATTATTGTGATGACTTTAGTTCAAGGAAAATCACGAACGTCAATTTATTCCTTGAAGAACAAAATATTGAATTCGTTTTTGTGTCAATCAGGCTAAAACTAAAAGAAGACCCAACAGAATAATTCCTCGAAAACCGCATCCCTCTAACATATTTTCATCCGCGCGGCGTATGATTAAATAACATAGAGCACGAAGTTCGAATTCCACGACCAACTTGCACGTGCGTTTAATAATGTCTCGCTATTTCTTAGAAATTATCAATAAACTTCCTACTAATTTGCACCCACTCTCTTTTCAGACGGTATTTTAGCTTCTTTAAGTGGGTGGAAGGGAAGTTTTAAAAGGAGGATGTACGATAGTGCCTTAAAGGCTTTCGCCAACGTGTTGTCACATGACCCACTCACACTACGATCTGCAGACCTATCTTCTATAACGAAAACTTGGCCTATATCGTCTATTAGACGCACAGAGTGTTTCCTTCATTAGAGCTAAGTCTAGAAGTAAAGATTTCGAAATCTTGCAGTTTATCATTTGACCATACTAAAATCTGTAGAATCGGTGATAAGTTGCCTTTCTGGCTGTGTTCAGACTTGAGGCATTTCTCTGAGTATATTCAACTTTACGTCTACCAAAACTATAGTTTCTTTTTCGTTGGATGTATTTAAAATCAGACTTGTTTTTTCTCAAAATAATATGATCATTTTGGTAACTCAGAATATAAGTTATATTTCCTATTCTTCTATGTATATAATTTTATTGCAACTGACAGACACAATCGATGAAATAGATATGAACTAACACAAGACAATGATATATGTAGAAAAATTGAGATGCGCTTTCCCCACTAAAGCTGTTTTAATACTTGCAGCCAAGTGGGCAAACACCCAACCATTGGACCACACCGACCCAAAAGTTAGGCGAGATTACAACTGGTCAATCCGACGCTTCGTCTCCCCTTCCAGGCTTGATCATGTTTCAGCTTTTTAAAGGCCTTCATAAGTGTCAATCCATATGTGTAACAAAAAAATAGAATGCTGGTGGTGGTGAGAATTCGGGATCGACTTCCTGGATTGTCGACTTTCCTATTGCACTATTTAGTGCAATGGTAAAATCTTCGTTTTAGGTGTGGGAGATCCTGTGTTCGATCCCTGCCAGATCGGCATGCATTTCATGTTTATTGTGTTCTATTCTGTGTGCTTCATGACTACTTGTGTGTCTGCCCGAGTACTTATATATGTATGTATGTATGTATGTATGTATGTATGTATGTATGTATGTATGTATGCATGCATGCATGTATGTATGTATGTATGTATGTAT
>JAAAKL020012733.1:0-12870 GCA_010016065.2 Carybdea cf. marsupialis auct. non (Linnaeus, 1758)
TGCTCTGTTTCGTAAAAATTAGTAGCAATAAAAACTGATTTATCTTAGATTTCAAACGACTACTTATCGAACAGCTACACAGCATGCCACAGTTATAAAGCAACTCTCACAACAAATAACGTCCACTTTTCATATTGCATACCAGTTCTCTATAAGTGACGAGTTTACACGAAAATAACTTCGAAGTACAAAACCAATTGACTATAAAAATCTCCAACCCTTTCGTGCACTGACCTCGATGAAAGTGTCCATTGCTCTTGCTGCCCTTCAACGTTTTGATCACTGGTCTAAGCAACCGGAAATGAACCGTACACTCGATCGCCAAAAGGTGTGAGTTCAGAACGTGTGACAGTGTATCTTCAGATAGAGGCCGAAGTTGGCAATCCAGTAATTTATTCAGATCTGTGATTGCATCATACCCAAAGAAAGATGAAAGACTTGTATTACATTAGATATTATGGAACACATTGATGAGCAACGCCAGATCGAGACAATATATTTCTTTGTTTTTTCGTCCGATTGATGTTGGGTCCTTCTGTGAGCACCAACTTCATTTACGCTCAAGTTGAACGTGTTGAAATTCAGATCTCAAGCAGAAGGTGAATGGTGCTTCCTGTCAAACATATACTTCGTGAATCTCTCGCTTTACTTATCTTACTTACCTTAGCATTCGAATCAGTCAATATGGATGATCTTTTCGACGCAGTTACTGATGAAGAATTATTAAAAGAGATTCAAATGTTTTCAAAAGTGGCTTCTGACCAGTCAGAGCAAGACAAACTTGTCACGCAAGAAAAACCAAGAAATGAAAACAAGACCTAAAAGTCATAGACGACGGAATACGGCTTTCATTATATAAATCAGTCGTAAAGAGTGTAGTTTTAAACGAGAACGAGTCAAGTTAGGGAGAAAAATAGAGCAACGAAGAATTGACAAGTTCTTTTGCTCTGACAAAACACTAGGGTAAATATCTGGGAACAGCTTGTGCAGAAAAATCATCACGGGTCCCTCGGACATCGATTGTGCATATCGCTGTTTGTTACGTCCCCTATCATTATAAAAAATTATATTTTCTTTATGTAAATAGGAGAAATGGGTTCTAAACTTCGAGATATTGTCTTTATGGACTTAACAACACATGAGTATACCGGGTAACGTAGCATATAATTTGGCGCGAGTGCAGTATTGCACACACACCCCTACAAATGTCTGGAAACACGTATTGTTTAACAAAAATAAGTATTGCAGCCATTCTACAGCATTTACATTACATATTAACGTGGGTAAAACTGCACCAAATGGCGAAAACATGTTAGTACTGATAAGCTTTTTTCGTCTGACACTACTCAGAGTACAAAATCGTCAGAATCGAGATAGGAAGAAATCAATAAAACTTATACCAAACTGTGTTTTGAAAGTAGCCAATCAGAGGTCTGACTGCTAGATTGGTGTTGTTTTGACCAGTGTATGATTAACCAAAAAGGCCTAATGAAAAGACAAATTATTTTTGTCTGCAAAGCAATGGTTTTCTTGCTTTTATGTGGACGGATTCAAGGATGGCTAGTTGAAAAGCTGACCTAGCTCTGCCTATTATGCGAAAGCGTTCACCTGTATACTATTTTGAACAGTCTGGGTTTTCAAGCATGTGCTGCCCTATGGCAGAGTAACATTGCTTAGTTGTACTTTTAGCTTTAGAAACCGAAGGAGGCTGTTTCTTTGTAGGAGCTGATGCTTGGCGGTTATAGGACGGAATATGCTGCTTGATTCTATCAACTAACCTCAACGCCGTGCGTCCGACATAGCTAGTCTCTCACTGGCAAGATAATAAATAGACAAAGGTTTTGCAATTTGTGGAAGGCACACGGTTTTTGTGGTTAGTTGAGAACGCTTTCTTACTAGTATAAACTATGAAGGAGGTAACAGCGCCGAAACACTTCTCTACGGCCTTCTTTATCTGCCTTTCGAATCGAAGTAAAACGTTACAAATCCAGGGCAGTTTTAAGTAGACGGGGCTGTAGAAATATTTCCGCTTGTAGGTAAAGTTAGGTATAAATGCTCTTTCATGGCTGTGAAGAAAGACAACGTCTTTTGTTGCCATGCTTTATGATAAATTAATCCAAGGGTCGTGAGTTCAAACCGAACCTGATCTGTTCTGCCACGATCCCGAAGATACTGTGCTCTGTCATATGCTCTCGTGAATTGGGAAACTATGTTTCGAGAGATAGGACAGACAGGGGACTGAAAGGATGAATAGATTGTCATCTGAAGGTAAAAAAGTAACCCCGTTTCTAGTAGTGGTTTCTGCCTTGAGCATGGTGGAAAATAGTAAATAAAAAAACAACCATAACATACTAGGCTGGAATAATCACTGTAATGAATCCTGAGGCAGCGAATGGGGGAACTACTCGGGTTTCCCCTCCCTCTTTAAAAGTGACTGCTCGTTCTCTATTGTAGAACAGCGAGGGCTGACAGCATTAAGACAATAACATTTGTAAACGGAAACATGAAGCAAATAATGTGTTTTTATCAGGAATTTTGGATGCGAGAAATGCAAAATCATGGGCTCTGGGCTAACAATGATAACATATCAGGTGGTAGCTAAAATTCAGTCCTCCTAACTTAAAATCAGCTCCGTTAGCCCTGTAATTGGACTATTAGTGACTTGCTTTACATGACGATGTTTCTTACCTGGTTTGTAGTATACCCAAACAAAGGCCTTTTACGAGTTGCAATGTTACTGGAGATAAGGACAGTTAGCGCTGATTACTTTCTCTTCATAACTTAGGACGATCAATAGTGTAAGTTGCTTTAAAATTACATCCCACAATAAGTTTTATATTAATTTTTACCATATTTACGCTATTTTTATTGTAGATATTGCAACCTTTGCATGAGTAGGTCTTTGAAAACTCCTTTTAAAATCTGGATAACGTTTTAAAGGAACGATTTGAAATGAAAGGTCTGTATATATAATAGAGAGACCTGAAATACGTATTCCTCTGAATTTAAACCAACATTTTGATCGCTTATCCTCTACCAACTGAGCCGAAGAGAACTCTGTTTGAAAGTACTCAAAGTTTTCATTCGCCACATTTTAATTTCAATTTGACTACTCTTTGGGACCTATCAAGCTGCTCTTGTTTCCATTTGTACCAATTCATCAAAATCTGCAAGTGAGCACAAATGTGAGATTAGCCAGTTTACCCAAGGAGCAATTTGAGTTCTTTTTCTAAGAGGTTGCAATGGATCTCATTTGACTCTGCTTGTTACTCTTACACCCGCATAGACTATCGTCGCTTATCTGCCTCGTTTCGTAACAGTTTTTTAATAAATACCTAAATTTTCTACAGAATTTGCTTCAGAAATCTTTAAGGGATCCTCTTTGTTCGAGAAAACTGTTCAGATTATGTCGGGAGTGATTAGATAAGAAAAACTTTTGTTTAATGAAATTGATTCTGTTGTAGTTTCATAAAGTTTTATTGTTAGGGAACGTCATCCAAGGCATTTCCTTCAAATCGATAAACGTGAAGTGGTTAAATGTAGGTTTTGCCTGCGACCACTATTCACTGGAAACAAGAAATTATAAAGTTAACTTGAAGTTAATTCTCTTAATGCTTCACGCTAACAAACATCTAAGTTCTCTTAATCGCTTCAGCATTTACAGCCATTACTTTTAAAATGACGTTTTGTACAAATTGGCTTGAGGAGATGTCTTGCAAGATTTCTCCACATGATTAAAGGAGAAACCATCATCGAATTGTGTGGATTAGGTTTCTTAACTGATTTTAGTTTTGCGTTTGGGAAGCACCTGATGAGCAACATGACTCGTTCATAAGTTATCCCAAGAGGCTTAACTTTAATGCGTTTTGCATCAGAGAGAATTTGTCAACAAGAGACAACAGTCTTGAAAGCGCTAAGAGACAACAGTCCATGGCGTTTTAACATGAGATAAAGAAAAGGTGTTTCATTGAGTCAGTGTAAGACGGTGTCGACTTTCTCAGAACCGCCATCATTTCCATTGTAACGATTGACCTCAATGACGTTGTGAAATAAGTATAATACGCTCTACGATTTCACTCCAAAACCATTAGAGCATACGGTCGTAACAGCTACCCAAACTGTTAATGAAGTCTATCATGCTCGAACAAGCGACTCTATATAGGGGAGTAAAATATCGAAGCTGAAGTCTTGGAGTCAAGCATCCTTAGGCGATGAATGGTGAATGAACATAAATATTATCTTGAAAGAGCTAAAAATATGTTTAAAAGTTTCAGCATTTTTTAGGGAGACTTCGTGTACCAACGTTATCAAATATCAAATATTGAAAAGGTTCATGGTGTTTTCTTGACGACTATCCTTAAGAATCAGAGCTTTAAAAAAGCTATAGCTTAATACCTAGGAAAATTTTGAGTATGAAAGTCGTCAAATATCATGACGCATTGAGCAGCTTCGTGGTGTTTTCTTTGTTACCATCCTCAAGGAGTAACAGAATACTTACCTATTCTTACAACCGCTACAATTCAGGACATAGGATGATTTTGTGCAGCAAATTTATCAAATATCGTGACGTTTCTAAATGTTTTGTAGCGTTTTCTTTAGTAATCTACTTAAGAACTAAAAGAATAATTACGTCTTCTCTTAAGGAACTAGAACCTAGGACATAGGATGATTTTTTGCAGGAAATTTATCAAATATCGTGACGCTTCTAAATGTTTTGTAGCGTTTTCTTTAGTACTTTATTTAAGCACTAAAAGAATAATTACGTCTTCTCTTAAGGAACTAGAACTTAGGACATAGGATGATTTTTTGCAGGAAATTTATCAAATATCGTGACGTTTCTAAATGTTTTGTAGCGTTTACTTTAGTACTTTACTTAAGCACTAAAAGAATAATTACGTCTTCTCTTAAGGAACTAGAACTTAGTACATTGGACAACTTTGTGCATCACATCTTGGAGTTTCTCTTTCTCCATTTTCTTGAAGTTAAAATGCTTGTCTCAGCAGAAAGTTTAAATCTTTTACCATTGTCAAAAAGTAAGAAAGATATGATGTAATTGCAGCGTTATTTATTTTATATATTTATATATATATGTATATATGCTTGTAATACAATGACTCTTGCTCATGGCGAGCAGATATATTTATTACAGAAATGCTAATTTAGCGATTCGATTAAGAAGTTACAGTATGAATTGTTGCTTTAGTTTCTCCTTGATCACATGTTAATTTTCATAACCAATTTGAGTCTTCTTATGATTCATAGTGTATGATAATCTGATATTTTAATTTAGCTCGTGTATCATTATCTGGTGACAGATATATTCAATGATATGGTCAAAATATACTCAAAATTATTAAGATTGGAAATAACATGCAGTTTGTTGTCACTTAACGTCCACTCCAAATTAGCAGAATTGTTAGTCTATAATATTGATATATATGATGGCTGTTTCTTTCTTAAACTTCTATCAGACAGGGAAATAACTTTCAAATTTGGTTGGTTGCATATTTCCCATGTCTCTGGTATTCCTTCAACACTGATCTGCAAATTTCTCCTTCGTAAAGAAAAAGTTCGAACAAAGAAAACAATGTCATCAGGAAAAAGGACTATTGATGTTCTAATTGTCTCAAAACATCTTTTTAATAAAATTTAAAGATGAAATGAGAGAATAAACAACCTTGACACTAGACCTCTTTGAAATTTAAGTTTCCTCTCTGACCGTGGCTTTCTGTCTACGGTACATGTTGCTCAGTAGATTAATTGCCGACCTCAATTTTCTTAAGCACTATCCGAAGCATAAGGAGTGGCGAGTAGAGTCCAAAGCTTTCTTATAATTAACTTAAAACTCAGTTGTAATGTGCATAGAATGTAAAAGAACACATATAATGTGAATCTTACGCTCTGAGAATGACAGAATCTTTATTGAGAAACATTGTACTATTTGCAGACACCAAAGTCCGAAAGGTTTCAAAACCAATCTTTTCCGTTCTCATGTACACCACATTTTATCAAACTATACCCCGTCTTCATTGTGCTGTATATTCAGTGACAATGCAATTTTCTCCTACTTCCTACTTCTGCTGTTTAACTTTTCTTTGGATGTTCAACGTCTTTATGCTTTGATGTCACTGGTATGCAGAAATTTCATTTTCTTTGATGCGACTTTTGCTACTGATTACTGTGAACCAACAGCACGAAGGAACTTTGATATTCTGAGTTCTACAATATTTTTTTAGGAACAAGAAGAACTATTTTAATTAGAAATCGTTAATTAAGAAAACTAAATTGCAAAAATATCAAGTAGCACCTGATAGCAGTACTGCTGAAAGCAAGGTGAATATGAAAATCATTTTAGAAGATTATTATGGAAATGCAAGATATTGCGATCGACTTTTTCTTATGACTTTATTCACTATAGGCAGTATTCAGTACACGGAAGTATTCTTATATTAAAAATTGTATACAGTTTTGTTGTATAAACAAAGTTAGATCTATTTGTATTGTTATTAATATTTACAGCATTTTATTAAGTTTTATTAATATTTAAAGCATTATCATAACACTGCAGTTGACATTACGAATAGACCACACTGGAAGTGAAAATATTGCAATCGTCCCTTCCGTATGACCACACGTCACTGAAGCAAGCAAAAGCAGGAAAAGGGAATGTGATAATCTTGTCTCAAAATTGTAATCAATGTGCAAATAATATTGTATGACCATACTTTACACCTGTAGTGCCCTGCGGAGCATTCTTTGGTTCACTAACGCAAAATCTTACAACATAGAGGAGACATGTATTATGACTGTGCAAGTTGTGATCTGATAAAGAATCTACGATGAACATATAATTATCATACAAGGGACAGCATTGCTCATAAGCATTCATAGATTTCACTAATTACCAAAGCCAATTTTACTAATACCTTGCTTTGATGTATGCTGTTTATCCATGGTTATAATCCAAAATAGTTAATTAAGTCTCTTTGCTATCCCTTCCCGCTATAATCTGGCATTGACAAGGGTAAACAATGAATCATTGAAAATTGAAAAGATCACCAATGCCCATCGCTGTACATGTTCCTCTATGTCAGATGTCAAAGTAAAGCGAGAATTGTGGTCGAGCGTAAGAGAATGCAATTGATAGATATATACGACCTTATCCATGACTCATCATCATTCCAAGTTCAAATCATAAGGAAAGTATTATGTTATATTTTGACAGAAATTGATCGAATCTCCGGAGACGTTTAAGGTGACCATCTTCTCATATGGACGTTAGAGAGACAAGACAAAACTGTGGAAGATTGTCAAATTATTACATTAATGGTAAGTAATTTATCAGCTTCTAATTATCATTTTGATATTTTAATGGATTGCTATACACTCATTTGTTACCTGAGTTTCCACCAAAATCGCTCTTTATTACAGTCCGACAGAGTCAGAATAAAACATGCATTTCAAGCCATTAATGTGATAAATGTCGAGAGTCACTTTCCCCCCAAACTACTCCTGTCTTGATATTGACCTGCTCAACATAGGTGCAAAATAGAACCTGTAATAAAGATAACTGTGACTTCGATTTAGCTTTATTGGTAATTCTAGTTGAAATCTATCTAGACAACCTATGACAGCAAGTAGAAGTTTTTATCTCGGCCTGAAGAAAGCATAATGTACTGTTAGATATGCAAAGTAAAGTAATCTCAAAATCTCTATTTGTTATTTACAAATAACAGAAATGAGAAACTTTTTGACTTTTATATCCACGAAAGAATCTTTATATTTACCAACAGATCATCGCTTAAAGTATTTATAATGTTGCACTCTTTCCATTTAATGTAATCACATAATTTGATAATTTTTTACTTTTACTAACGACTTCTATTACTATCAACGAGAGCAGTATTGTACACAGGCCAAAAAAACAGTTTTTTATTGCGCTTAAATCAATAATTGCTTAAATAAAGAACGTAAAGAAAAGAAGAAGAAAATCTGAAATAACTGTAACGCTTTTTTGTTTAACAATCTTCCACATATAATTGGATAACAATGAACACGCCTTTGTTCTTCCCCTGTCGATTTTATATTGTTTGAAATTATTCAAGTTTACGACTGTTAATTATTGAATTATGATACCTATTAGATAAACTTACAAAATTCGTTGAATTGTGCAATTTACTTAGGTATGCCTTGTACAGGATTATTTTAATGAAATACGAAAAGAAGAAACGAATACACGTGCACAAAAGTTATTAGCACCGCGCTTTTTTGATTCAACCCACAAATTGATGCCTGCAACCAAAAGGACGTCAGACTTACCACATGTAAAGGCTTTTATTTTTGTTATTTAATTACCGCTGTGCTAGGGTTATGTAGATCGTACATTATAAAGTCACAGAGTAGAATTACTCAGCATGCACTGGCTATCACAAACAAATCAAACTGAGTATTTCCGAAAAAAGAATCAACAATTGTGCCTCTAAATTCCGACATCACCGGCGACTACCAAGAGAAGTTTCTCTGTGTATTCCAGACAATGGAATTTGCCTTGGCTCCAAAACATTATGTGCAGATTCCTCAATTTTTGATTAAACGAGTGATACAGATCGTTTCTCTAAATTACACTATATTAAACATGGTATTAGAGGGACCAAATCGACCAAAACGGAAGTATACAAACCTAAATATTCCGAGTCAGATTGCCCTTTTAATCCAGAGAAGGCTGTTATCACAGTGGCTGTGTAAACAATGGTCTCACTGTAAAAATTACAGTAAAACCCCCAAAATATTTTGATAATCGTAAAATGAACTAAAGGCCTGAACATATTCTAAAAGAGATTTTTAGTTAATCATTGATGATAAATTATCTGGTATGTTAGTAATTCATAATGTCTCGGTATAGCATTTGCACTAGCTATCATAACTGCAAGTTACATTTGCATAATGTTTACGGACTATTATTGTTTGGATTGGTGTTTTTATTTATTTCTCATTAGGATCCTCTTTTCGTAATCACCTCAAATTATAACACCCATGTTAATTTGGTTCTTTTCATTGTTATTCACAGTAGATTATTTCTTTTGTATAGATGGCCATGTTCATCATCCTTTGTAAGGCCGATACCTAAATGTACATGCTTCATATATCTTTAAATCAAGCGCCGCATTGCTAGATTTTGCCTTTTGATACAGAGTTTCAGGTACATGCATAAAGCGTCTTGCCTGAATTACGGTGGAAGAGCTGTAATGATCTCTACGTACGTCAGAACGATCAATGCTTGCTTACTTACGCCTCTGAACACCTGAGGTTCTGTGGTATTACCGAAAGTGTGCTTGCGACTCAATACTTATTTCGGCTATCAGGACACGTAAGGTTAACTGGCTATCAACGCTGAACTGATAATCCATACATGCTGTCTTTCATAATTTTTTCCAGTAGTCTGACGATTCAGGACATGTTGGAAATTGATAATCACAGGACAATTTTTTAAAAGTTGAAATCTAAATTGCTGCTTAAAATTGATTAAAAATTAAACCTTTATATTAGATAAATACTAGAAGGCAGCAAAAATATTTTTAGGAAAACATGATGACCGTATAACGCAAGAATTATCATGGAAGCAATATTAGGTAGAGAAAAAATAACTGCAACACATTGCTTTAAAATAATAGTATTCTTTTCATGTTTGCCTTTATACAGAGAAATACAAGAAGGTCCGTTTCTTAAACCTTCTATGGCTTCAATTAACTAATGAGACGAACTATTTTACTTTAAGTGGAGAATAAACATCTATAAAAGCTTGTATCTTTGTCAATCATTTGAAGCTACATAAGATATGACATAGTTCTTGTTTACTTGTACTTAATTTAAAGTGACAACAACGACAGTCTTTGTAGCCTTATTATCATAAGTTAGTACCGAATTAAAAGTTAAATGTAACACTAAGACGGACTGTATTACTTACAAAGCCTAGATTTCTTATGGAACTCTGAACCCGGCGAATTTCAAAAAAATGCAAAAATATAAACTTTGTACCATTCCATTCACATCACATTTAATATATATATATTTATATATATATATATCTTGTAGGTATATGATTTGATAGTAACTTACAATAATCATATACTAATTTAGTTGATGCAGGTTATAATAATAGCTGTGATAATGACTTTACTAAATGGTCCTGTAACTAAATAGACAAAGCCTGGACTTTTTGAAGCCGGTAAAGCCTTTATTACTTTACGATACCTAACGTTAATTAGATTTGCATTATGAGACTGTCTTGGTTATCCCTCCATTGTCCACAATAAATTTACATTTTTCATTTTAAAAAAAATGTAATTCCTTTCCGTCATTTGTTTATTAGAGATGATAACAGCATCTGCCATAATGGCATATATAAATTTACATAATTATGACGTAACACAATATTCTCATGTAAAATCTCACAGAAACAGACTTATTCGACCTATAGCTAAGAGGGTGTTGAAGTAGCAAGAGCTAGGGTGTTTTATACACGCTTTACTTTTAACTGTATAATACTCTATCAAAATGAGTTTCGACTTTGAAGAAGTCTTTATCAATCCTTATTTTAGTGAATTATGCAAGAAAAATTTTCGGTTTTCGTTAAAGCGATTCCCTTTTTTTTAAAAAACCCCAGGTAATTACACATAATTTGATTGATTTTTGTATACACATCAAGATTGTAAAATGTTGATGTCACGGGACAATGAATGCTACTCTGAAAAGTTCAACCCTATCATATTACTTGCAGATAATATTCAAGAAAAGCCACCTGGCATAAGTTGTAAAGTTCAATCTATTCATATTTCATGTGTTTTCATATACGGATGTGCCATTCCAAGTTCAATAGAGGTAACAGAGACGATAATAATTGTCCTTAAGGCTGCGATTTTGTACAGATTTTGCACAGTGTTCAGAGGGTTGTGTCATGCATGTCAAATTGGCCTATTAGCACATCCACGCAATAGCAAAACTATAAGTCGTTTATTATTTCGTACGAAAAACAAGTTTCATAACTAATATCATTCATGTTAAGGTGTCTGTTGGTTGCATAAATATTCATGGAACGTTGATAAACCCCATGCGGCATAGCTCTGCTGTCCCTGTACATGGCGCCTTTAATAATACCCTGATATATTGTAAGAAATATAAATCAGCCACACATTCCGTATATCATTTACATACATACCCTTCATATAAGTACTGGTAAATAATAAGTATATAGCAGTCAATATCTATACAATTCTAAATATTGAGAAATTTAAAATAAAATACATTTTCAATACAATTCAGAATGATAGTGCAATATATTTTATTTAAAGAATTTATTTAAGAGTTTTATTTATAAATACGACAATATAAACAGCGTTAGTTATATTCCAATTTCAAATACATTGAATACATCAATCAAGCAAGTCACTCAGATCCACCTTGTTGGTCTGCAAGAAATGAAAAGGAAAATAACTGGTCACACATTAAATTATATGTTGCAGATTTAGATGTAGTAAATTGGCATCGAATTAATGCATACTTATATAAAAAAGTCATGTTGCATTAACGTTATAAGAAAAAAACACAATAAGCACATTTAAACGGGCAAAATATTGACTTGTACAACTATGAAAGCAATAAAGACAAAGTTAAACGTGCACCGAATTAATATTCTTACTTTCTTACAAACTAGCACGTAATTGTTACTCGTGTAGTTATTATTATTGGCCTGATTTGTAGAACCGTTGTTATTTATAGCAGTTCTTTGGCTCATGTTTAATACACGTTTATAGTTATGAGTTTATGGGAAGCTTCCCTTTCCTATTTAATGGACCCAACTATCAACGACGTCATTAGCATAAAATCGCGCTTAGAATCATTGTCGTTTTGACATTTTGAAAAGATTCTGGTGATTGGGGAGGACAAAGATGTTTTGGTAGGGAATAACAATCAAAACAGATTATTGTGAAGAAAATACTGGAACCATAATTAACGTATTGCTTATAAACAGACTATGACAAAGAATCTTTGATGTAACCATCACGACAAAAACTTGACGGATGTATTCTCCGGGATACAATATTCACGATGTCACTGCATTTGATATTTAAGTTTCACTTTTTTGTCTGATCATTTTACGCCGAGGACGTAAAAAAATTGATTTGGTAATTCGTAGGACTGATAGTAGAAACTCAGAATTGTACGTTGTTTCTGAAATTACCCTTTTCATGCATGACTAGCATCTGAGTACTGGTGGACGGATCTAGTAGTATTATAACACCAATCACGTACTAAATTTATTTTTATCATCTAAACCACTGATTTAAGTGGAATAACTTACTAAACAAATAAAATCGTGATATAAATTTTTTTTGGTGGCGTACTCGATTTCGAGAGTAGCCTGTTGCCCAGCCAGAGTGAGCAATGTCTTATCCCCTGATTAAAATCAAGACCAATGCTCCTAGAAAGTATTGCTTCACTTACAACCAAACATTCACTATCAGGGATCATAACTTTATCCTTTTGAAGTAGCACAAGAGACAGCACTCCTCTAGCTAAAGTTAATTACAAGACAACATTGGCTACAATTTCTACAACTTTATTTGTTAACGATGCTATTTCACCAACGTGACATAATATTGATGGAGCAGAATTTTTACGCATCGTACAAAAGAAAAGTTGCTCAAACAAGGGGTACAGTGGAAAAATCTCAGGTTTAATCAGATTACAATAAGTTAATTTGTCAGCAGTACGTTATACGAAAACTAAAACTTTGGAAATAGGAAAAGAGCCTTTAATCACATTCTTTACCATTTGCAATCATAAAATAGTCTAATATCTTCATTTTTTCAA
>JAAAKL020012734.1:0-12869 GCA_010016065.2 Carybdea cf. marsupialis auct. non (Linnaeus, 1758)
GTTATGATTATTCTTTCTTCATTGATTTGTATATCTTCTTTCATATGTCCGATTCATTATTATCTTCTTGTATATAAAGATTTGTAAAATTGTAATAGTTTAAGATTAGACTTCGGCCGATGCAAGATCAGAGAAAATGAATTTACTGTGTCTTTTATGAGAGTTGACACAGACCATTTCATGAAACCAAGAATAATGGAAAACTAAAACAGTTGGCCTTAACTTCTATATTCTGGCAATTGGCAATCAGGTCAGAATCAAGTATATAACCCCTCCCTCCCCTCATGAAACTGGACCAGATGTAAGCTGCCGTGGTTTATTGGATTACTTTCTTTGCCTTCAATTACAGAGGGTCAGGGTTTGAATACCCGAAGGGCCATTAGTGATATCAGGGAGCGGATCTGGTTTTAAAGTGAACTACACTCCGATAAAATGCACATGCACATAGTACCGTCGTAGTTCCTTACAAGAGTAGTGCAAGGCCTAAAAATTGCACCATGAAAATGGAGAAGATATCGATTTTATGGAGGTCATGGCAAAATGATCTCTTCATAGTATTGAAAATGCAGCAAAGAGTTTTATATTCAAAATAGATCATTGTTTTTGAGTTAAGTATGTTAACAAATTGAGTGATATTACTGCTACGACAATGGATGGATGGATTCTCCCGTCGATACGACGTATGAGACTTCAGCTGTTCGATCAGCTGAGCAGCATACTCTTTGAATTAGAGTGAAAGTGGCTGAGTAGACCACAGTCAGTTTTACCCTTGTTCTTCAAGCATGTTTAGCGTGACATATGTGTGACAAGGCTAGGCTGTCCAAACACAGGTACAATCCATCCGACGGGCTTCTTGAGTTTCTGTCTCCCCAATTTCCCTCACATGGGCTGGGTGGGCCCCGTGACTATGGTAAAGAGAAGTTGTCAAAGCTACCCAGCTCTGGGTCGAACCCTGCTGGGACCCGGGTCGGTGCTTTTTAAAGCAAGCTATTAGACCCCACTGCCACACGCTCCACGACACCGATAAATTATGCAAGGATGCCAATAAGGAAGTGTATTACATTCTTTTCTATCATATATATTCCATGGCCATTGGAATTTGCTCATGTATTTTTTGAGTTCTTGAGTTACACTGTAAGTCAATACACTCATGCTACGTTGTGCCACTGCCAAGTCAATATCGTTCCTTGTGTGGGGCTGAAAATGAAAAATACGTAACTGAGAACATGTGGGGCCAGAAGAGGGGGAAAAAAAGAATAAAACAAACCTAGGGAAAATTTTAACTGAAAAGTGTAGGAGTTTGAAAATGACTTTTCATCTACATATAAGTATATATGTAAGATTCGAGAATTTTGACTCCCTTTTAAACAAGGGCTCAACAAATTTTGATATATTGAATGGCTTTAAATAATTTTGTTATCTGTCTTGCTTTTCCTGTCTTTTTAAAACTAGGGTTTCTATTGAAAGCAGCTTTCAATGTTAGTTGATAAAATTACCCTATGATAAATAATATATGATTAGAGAATTGGGTTGCCACTGGGCTTCGATTTATGATTTTGTTACAAAAAACATTACTGCTAGTGAAGTGTTAGTAGGAAATCCTTAGTGATGGCACTGATATTTAATTCAATATATGTTACTAACCTCCATCCGTAGTCAAATCGCAGAAACGAATCTTCTTTTTACCTCCATGCGTAATTGTATAAAAGCCAGATTTCAAGGGAATAACCCTATACTTTTCCTTCAATATCTTGCATGAATAAGCTATGTAAGAAAGAGAATAGGTGAGTTTTACTTTTACAGTTTTATGTTACACTTTATATAGCTTAAAGCAGCAATTATATTGGTGCATTACTTAATTAAGGAGCAGCAGTTTGTTTTCTCGAATTGTGGTTTGAACCAACGAGCAGTACCAACCTTTTAGGGCTGGGTATGGGGTCGCAATTCATCTACTTTTAGACTTCAGACCGGAAGTACTACTACACCCTTTAGATTACGATTTAACGACTATATGTCAAAGTTACACAACTTTCAAAAAAAATTCGCTGGGGAACATAGACTGGTCTGCCAGAGTGTTTTTTTTTCGACACTTTTAGAGAAATGGCCATAATGGCATGAAAGACTGGCAGTTTTTTCTGATTGACATGGCAGAAACAGAGGCATCAGTCCGGAAAAGGGAAACATTTTGGCAGCATTAGCCTAATGTGTTTAAACCTCACGGACTTAATAAGCGAGAGGTTCTCCAATAGGTTATCTAGGTTTGTATCCACTGCATCTATAATCTGGTGTCTAACTTGTGATGGGTTGTGATGGGTGGTTAAGGGCTTACGCTAAGTAGGAATATCTTCGTGCCTCGTGGCAATTATTAAATTTCAGAGAGTTTATTGTTTCTAAATATTTTATCTCGTTTATAAGAAGGGCTTCTCTAAACCAACCTGTATAAAACAATGGTTTAAGTTCTGCAGTTTTAAAGGATTATATATATATATAATATATGTATATGTATGCATATGATATATATGTATATATATAATATAGGTACTCAGGCAGACACACAAGCAGTCATGAACTACATAGTATAGAACTCATTAAACATGAAGTGCTTGGGGCGGTGGCCCGGTTCGAACCCAGGATCTCCCACAACGAAAGCGAAGACTTTACCATTGCACTAAATAGTGCAATAGTAAAGTCGACAATCCGAGTAGTCGATCCTCCACCAGTCTTCGCTTTCGGTGTGGGAGATCCTGGGTTCGATCCGGGCCAGCGCCTCAAGCACTTCATGTTAAATACGTTCTATACTATATAATATATATATAAATATACATAATATAAGCCAAGTTACGGGAACGGGGATCGTTCTGGCGATATAAATTACAGACCTTTCATCCACAGGGGTTAAACGAAAGAACCGCAACACTAACTTTTTAAGCAAATCGAACGATATTATATAAAGCTAGCTTCCGATCATTGAAATTAAGTGCAGTTTCTCATGACGGCTGCTGTCAGAATATATAAGGGAGGTGCCTGACTGCTCCTGTCATGCAGGGTGACCCTTGCGGCGTCGGTCTCCCTTTCATTTAGGGTAGCACCTTGATGGCGCTATCACCCTCACACAGGAGCAGGATTCTCACGACGACGCCTCTTAAGATATTGCCAGTTGCCCGACGCTTCTTAGTTCCTCAATGGGATCCTCAAGACGGGGCTAGTGGTATAAACATTGTTTACAACTTAACCGTGTAAAAACACCCTTAGGTATTCAAATCTTCAACAATACTCTATCCATTCGGTCTTTCGTGGGAAGCATCATTGCAATCCAGGAATGTCCCCTGTAGGAATTCCAGTTACAACACTAGAGATTCCGCTGCTTTAGTAAAGCTCGAAAGCTTGTAGAATGTCTTGTTCAATTTTTTGAATTTTACATATATATATATTAATCCTTCGCTTAATACAAGGCAGGGCAGCCACTTTAAGGTATTGAATTACTATGCTGGCACACTTTAAGACCGGATGCCTTTCCTGACGTCACCAACCCTGACCTTGTTGACCCTCTTGATCTGAAGCCAAGGAACCTCTCCACTAGACGAAGACGGCTAATATTAAGCATTCTATTTACTGAAAACACAGTGACATTTAAAAATAGACCAGAACAGATTGAATCGACTTTTGCTTCATATTTCCGTGAACAAATTAGTGCATACGTTTAACGAAAAGAACGATGTTACCCCCTTATTTATCATAATCGCAATGGAAAAACGTCTCAGTCTATTCTAAGTCTATTTCTTTCCATATTCTGCTAGTATGAAATAATAACTGGATGGATTTAATTCTTTTGCAGGTGAACATTTCTATTTCAGTTGAACTCAACATTTTGAACTAGAAACTAGATGCAAAAAACCGTATTAAACCTTTCAATTTGTTCCAGCTAAGGCACATTTTCCCTCGACTATTGGAAACAACAGCAATTCGACGTTCTAAAATCCCAAATACAGAACGTAAACAATTTCATAGACTATGCAGTTGTGAAAAACCTCAAATGGTTACTGACATAAACGCTGTATGGCTGCAAAAATGGCAATTATTTTGACGACGAGCGGTTTCTGATCGATGATTGCGTTTTCGTCAACTGCAGGATAAAAGTGCAAAGTACTTTGCGATGTTTGATTGGTCGACTGTGTAAATATTCACTATTGAAAAGTTGTGTGTTTGAGGATCAGAAAATGTAAAGATCCATAGTTGATCAAGATTGCTGGCAAAAGATTGCAAAAGATTGCTGGTAAAGCTGGTAATAAAATCGAACACAAGATGCAGCAAACAAGCAAAAATTAGCTTTTCATAGAGATTAAGCTGCCTCAATAGTAGCTCCATAGCAGTATGCAGTTCTTCGATTTGCACTAATATCGCCATATCGCTTCGACATCGTGATATTTGACATTATATGTAAATGAATTACATACCCTAGAATCCAAAAAGGTAACACTGTGTTCACAATATAAATCTACGAAATGACATAAATTGAAAAAATCACCTACTAACTGACAACGAGCATTCTAACTCGCGATGCTACGATTAAAATCCCGCATTCCTTTTCCTGACCTGTACAGTCACAAAGACGTAAGTTCCTATTAGTAACCGTATTGCAACACAGATCTTGCAATGTATGAGTGAGTATCGTTCATCTTGCAACAATCGACAACTAAAACTCAGATCAAAGATAAAAAATAAACTAAGAACTACAAACAAACAATGATTACCTATAAATCAATACGCAAGACAAACCTGTTGTCCAGAATCATTATTATTTCTCCCGCCTTAAACGTCAGTTCATTATCCTCTGCCGCTTCAAAATCGTATATTGCTCGAACTTTCATCTCCTCTTTGGGCTTGGGGAAAAAAATTAGTTATAATAATGGTTACAGCTAATTCCACTGACTACATGAAATTTATCAAATCATTTTTTGAGATCAAAACCACACACACACACACACACACACACACACACACGATATACGATAATATATAACAGCTGCGTTAAAAAGACATTAAGATCTACATAAAAAGTAAAAAATACCTAGATTAAACAACGCTTAAACAACATTCTTCGTGTGAGTACGATCACTTAAAAAGCAACAATTAGTCTTGCTGGCAAGCTTTCGAAACCTGTCGTTTTTTCATTAGGTCATTCTAAAGTTGGCTAGGTTACAAGCTCTTACAAACAAAATTAAAAGCAATAAATTGTCTAAAAAGAATGTCTGCGTGTTTAAAAATATTTACATCTACAAAAAAAATACTAGTATTAAAAATGGAATGTGTTAAAATTACAATACATAATAAAATTTAAGAATATCCTACTGCGAATAACTTCATATGAAATTATAGAGACAAGGTCAGGTAAAGCCACCCTTCACTGCCTCGTCTCTAAGCTGGGGCGTACATGACCACGGCAAGGGTTCACCCTTACTAGCCACGCGATAAAAACGCGCAGTGACAAAACCCGACCTGTACTTATTATCAATTATTATTGCGGGACTTAGCGTTCATTAAGTCCATTTGATGTAAATACATTAAGCTTGTGCTGCAAAAACATTCCCTTATGCCTGACCAAACTTTCTGTATCTTTCTGTGACCAGACTCTAAGTTGCCTTGAGCTTGCTAATTTGCAGACAAAAGTGGCGCAGAAATCAGTGATAAGTAAGTGTTCGTACCCTATCGTCCTCTGCTATCGCTTATGTTTATCTTTTGAAGAGATGACTTGACAATGAAAATCTTTTAACAGAATACGTCTTTCACATGCTAAAAATAACCGGCTTTAAAGTTATAGGTCATTTATATCGTTGGCAACGGGGGAGGGAGGCATAGATACCGTTTGGCGATAGGCAGCAAATTCGTTGAAACAGCGGAACATTTGCAAATCTTCCACACATTTACTTTTCACCCTTCCAACTAGTTTTGACCATACTTACTCCTCCTAGTTTTTTCCTTTACTTTGTATCTACTGTAGGTTGTCACCAATTCATGTGCTAAAAAGAAACCCTGTCGTCGTAGGGTAGAAACTGCTGACAAACAGAGACAATAAGAAAAGGAACGGAAAGCTGTGGTCTCCAAAAGAAGACTCGTGGAAGGTTGCCCTACTGAAAGTAACCCTACTCCAACCCTGGGTCTTGGCTGCGAAACACATTAGAAGTTCAGTGTGAGCGACGTCGCCTGAACTACTTGCCTACAAAATCAACGAGGATAACTTGCAGAACCTCTCCAGATACAGAGCATTCACTGACAAGCAAGGAAACTGTTACTGGATCAGCGACAGAACCAGTCGTTCCATATGTTATGGAGAGACCTTAGATCAACAAAGCGGATGGTTTTCTTTCCTCCATAACGAGCATAGATATAAATGTTATGTCCATCGCGTACTATACTACAGGCCTAACCAAAACACAGTTGGGGACTCGGACTGGGGCGCGCATTCTGAATTCTGGCTTTTTGGTATGTCTTGTTATTTTCACGTTCAGTATTTCACACTAACCAAACCCTCGACGCATTTGAGTATCTGAAGACTTGAGTCACATCACTTGCCAGAAGGAATCGACAATTATTCATGTTTTGATAAAATAGTTTAAAAGTATTGCGTGCTTAAGTGCAGTAGTAATTTTGACAAGGACAACAAAGAAAGAGTATTTCGCTCTCTAAGAGATGAAGCATGAGGAGTACATGGAGGAAATTTATTCCAGGCATCAATTTAACCTAACTTAGCCGACACTCTGATATGTGAACGATACTGGTCAGTTGTTAACGAGACCATTACATATCATGGGAAACAGAGACCAAAAGCATCCACCTTTTAGTATTTGAGTTTACACCTCGCAGTGTCCTTCTAACATTACAGAGGAAGCAAGGTACAACAAAAGTCAAACATCGACGAGGAACCTGATAGAAGACAAACACAGAGCGATGCATAGCAATATGTGAGAAAACTTTACGATGATAAAAAAATTGAGAATTTGAAAACAGACGACGATGCAGATCATGGAGGACATATTCTGCTCGACGTGATTCAAAACGTTATACACGACTTGAAAGCAGGTAAATCTCCTGGTTTCGATAATAATATCAGTACAGAGATGCTGCAAGCTGTTCATGGCAATAATCTCGGAATGCTCACATGAGTGGTATTATTCCAGGAGATATGAATTACTATATCTTCCTGAGACTGTAAAAGATAGTTAATGTTGTGGATTGTACAGATTTCAGAACGTTTGTTCTCATGAGGCATGTGCTAAATATTATTCTGAGAGTGATTTTATCCCGTAACAATAGTGATACCGAACATGAGATGAAAGAAGCGGAGAGAGGCTTAAAGGTACAAGAGGAAGCATATGCAATGTAAGGACCATCCGTGAAAGCTTACAACCTTAGACAATACAAGTTTCTTCAGCAACCAGAGCTTGTACGATTGAGTAAAGCACCCTAAAATGATCAACTGTCTTTGAAAAATTCGAATGAGTAGCAGAGAGGTGAGGCGCTTTCATTTAAAATCTCTACTGGCGCCAGCTTGCGCTTGTAATACGCTTTCATATGAGAGGCTAGAAGTCCGTCACGTCAGCGTGAAGTTGTCATTTTCTTTCTCAAATGAGTCATGGAGCTGACGACGCCTGACGTTGAAGACGTCAAACGAAGAAATAAAATTTCAAACATGAGTCGAGATTTCCTCAACATGGGTTGTATTCTTGGATAGTGGCTGCGATACTCGAAGCAATTTCCGTTTCTACTATCTATAAAATGATATCCTCCAGCAGAACTGAGCTTAGTCATGAGAAAAGTATGTCTTTTAACCATCCCACCCCTTTAAAAATGGCTTCGTCGAAACTGAGAAGTAATAGGAAAAACGGAAGTACGTGAAAACGACATGATGAGAAGGTAAAAAACCACTTTTTCCCTACAATTTAGTTTACGTGCTTAGTAGGTACCCCAAACCACGTCATAATGTTGCATGCTCACGGTTTTTGACTCCAGATTTAAAAATTGAAATGTTTGTCAGTGAGCTGCCTGATAAAACGAATATTATTAGCCTATGTAGTTATGGAGAACTACTGATATACTAGTGGCCTTGTATAGTGTTTCAATTGTAAGCAGATCAGATTGTCTTTCTTTGTTCTCTATATCCCGGAAGTACTGTAAGTTCATATTTTGTAAAGAAGACATTTCACTCGATGCTTGAGGACAAGTTCCGATCTTTATTGCTGGAAACTTTAGTTGTCAGTTTTGTTTTACATCGCATCGTGTACCCAATGTGAACAGACTTTGACGTGTCAGCGTGACGTTGTGGGGACAGGACTTGTTAACTTATTATACATGTGAATAGTGTATAAGGGCAAAGAATGGATTCTTTTACGGCGTGAAGATAAAAAGAAGGGTTTGATAAGGTAGTATTTTGTCATAATGTCTCCTGTAAACAGAGTTCGTCTTCAAAGCTATTGCGGATATCAAAGGTAATTGAAAGCCACAACATAAAAAACTTGCGATTTTCAGGAAATTGAAGCCTTGGAGATGAGGACGCACGGAAGAATTTAAAAATTCCATGGTCCGCAGTACTTACCAACAAGAATGCACTATAACGCGACGAATACACCGGCTTAACTACTTAAGAACAGCAAGCAAAATTGCAATATATTAGCCATATCATCAGGGCAAACAAGCTTCAAAGTACGCTGTTAGTGATTAAGATTGACTGTAAACGACCGCGAGGTAGACCAAGAACAATCTGAGCTGTCGATACCCAGGAGCGGAGTCAACTCATCTACTCTCAGTCTATTTGAGCTTAACGGGCCAGAAAAAATCCTTTGAGACGACGGAACGTGAGGATTATGATCAGTTATGTGAACCATTGAAAGAGTAAGAGGCAATTCCTTCCCATCGTTTTACTAGAGGGCCAATGTTTAAAAAGTGGAAGATGATTTATTTCAGAATACGTAAAAACATAGCTTATAACAATAAACACAATTCTAGGGGCCTTTTTCTGTATATGCTTTTCGCTGTATTATGTACGACCTAAAATTGCGTCTTGTCAAAGACCTCCTTCCATTAAATGCTCAAATAATACAGGATGAGGATGATATAGCATCTCTATCAGCCTGCAAAGTAAGAAATCTTGTTAGCTACGTCCTTTGTAAATTTGAAAGTTATTGTCGTCGTTGTTTTTAAAAGAAAGGGAACCTGACTTAATCTCATGGAAATAACAATAATGCCATGTTTTCCATAAACCACTGTTATAGAGTAGTTGAAGGTTTTACAAATAGGAGAATGGATATAATAAACCCATGAAATACTGCATGGAATGTAGGCATTGTTAACACAAGCGCAGCATTTCTTCTGTCTGCCTCCACTGTTCGTAGAAATATGATTCTGCCATTGCTATTGGTAATCATCGGTACAAAGAACATGAGATCCATTTTGATGTTTTGAGAGTCTTACTCTGTTGTCATAGATCTCGATACGGAGTCTCCAGGAGGATTATTTGTGCCCGAAGAACCGGGCAAACATGCTCGGATATTGACCTATTGCCTCGTAACAATCAATGCAGCTGCATCCCTCCCGGTCTATCATCGTAAACTCATCTATCTTATAAATGCTAAATGTTACAGAAGTGCCGTCATCCTCTCTCTCTCTCAACAGTTGATCTTAATAGTTGTTCCATGAAAACTACTAATAGCTAAATCACTAAAAAGGTGTAAGTTGTCGGTTTTCAGTCATTTCTTAATTGTGCTGCAGAATCATGGGGACTGTGCCAAAAGTTAAAGAAAGATTCCTTTCTTTTAGATCGTTGTTGGAAGACAACACTAGATGTAAAACAATTAACTAAATCAACTGCCCGATAAAGGATGCATACAGCACTAATATCACCCTAGACAAATTAATTCACTACCAAATAACCTCTTCACATGTTTCTCTTAGGTTCACCTGCAAGATTCACTTACCTGGCGTGCGGCAGAGGGTCCTTTCGCAGATACATCAGGATACAGTTTGGTACTTGATACCTAATGAAGCAGTGCAATGTACTCAAAATAAGACACTGAACACACTAAAGTAGAAAGACGACAAAGGCGTTAAAACGGCCTTCACTCACAGAATCTAGTTCTGATGCATTCCGTCCTGTTGATAACCATGATATATTTGGAAACAAACACTATTCATACCTAATGGATTCTCACCAACTCCCTTAAAAGTTGCTCCTTTTTCATCATCATGGTTTGATTAGGCAAGCATGGATATATCTATACTCAGATTCTTATTGGACGTACCAAAGACATCTATGATCATATACCATAAAAATCTTGAGCAGTAGGAGCTACAAACTTGGTACCTCCGTATTTGCATAACACGTATTCATTTATCTGACAAAAATATTATATCGTAAACAACCAATTAAGCGCCCAGTACTCCAATAAGCGCCCATGTTCCAATAAGCGCCCATGCTCCAATAAGCGCCTATTTTGAATAAGCGCACGGGTCCGAATAAGTGCACAGGTCCGAATAAGCGCACAAGTCCGATTAAGCGTACAGGTCCGAATAAGCGTACAGGTCTGAATAATCTCCCATTTCAAATACGCGCACAGGTCTGAATAATCTCCCATTTCAAATAAGCGCACAGGTCTGAATAACCTCCCATTTCAAATACGCGCACAGGTCTGAATAATCTCCCATTTCAAATAAGCGCACAGGTCTGAATAAGCTCCCAGTATATATTGGATGGATAAAAAAGAAACAAAGCCTTCGACCTCAAAATGTTTATGTTCAACAATCTATTCTACGATGTATGCTCAGGTATCTGTTTTTCCTTTTCTTAGCAACCGCCCAGGTCCGAATTAGAGCCCACCCACCCAAAAACGCATGTTTTTAGATAAGCGCCCAGGGTGCTTAATCGGTAAGATACATTATCACCTGGTTCAATAAAAATTTGTCGATATGGCAATTCTGCCGTTTTCCCTTCGAAACGGTATGGCCAGCACGTGTACCATGCACTTTTCAACCAATTGGTACTAGCTTCAGGTCTGAAGTCTAAAATGACACTATACAACTATTTCCCTTTACTTTCCTGTATCTTCATACATGAAACATTGACTATCAAAAACGATTATACTGGTTGGTTACATCTAAGTTGGGTATCAAACATTTCAATTTACCAATTCTCCGGTCAGTCCTTCATAAAACGAGATTTGTATCCTCTTAGCTTAGGACCTTCTGGGTGGTAACACACCACATACATGAAAACTTCAAGAACCTTTATACTGTTGTTGCAATATCTCCCGAATTCAACCCAATATTGAGTGGACTACTTCTAGTCTCGAGACTCGCAAGCTGTATACTCGCACATTCGCTCACCCAGTTCAGTGTTCTGTCCTTCAGTTATCACTATCCTACCCTTTGCTATTCTTACATTCTCAACACTCCACTGGAGGTCGGCACAACAGGTCTGTGTGAATACAAACTGCTTCTCCTGGTATTTTTTTGCAGTCACTCATTTTGTTTTACTGTATTCCATGATGTAGTGAACCTGTATTTTTCTGGGGATTCCTTTTGCAAGTAATCAAGTGTCCCTCTCCCTCAAACAGGTGCTCCTATGCACGCTAATCTATTTGCTATGACATGTCAGTGGTTCTCAACCTTTTTAAAACCTTAATATTTCGGTCCCCTTACTATTTTATTGACGACATGCGGTTACTTATAGACCAAAAGAGAATAAGTACTTGCATGATAAAAAAGGTTTAGTAAGTGCTAGTTATAACAACTGCAAAAGACAGATCATCTCAACCAAGCAGTCAAATGCTCTGGACGTACTCAAATCGTCTTCTTTACCATTGCGCTATGATTTCATGGTGCAGCCCTCGATAAGAAGCTACAGCACGTCTGTTTCAGGCTTTGATTTTAATTTGGGAATGACTGCCTTCTTTGAATTCTTGTTCCTGTGACAACAATCATGTAAAACATGTTTTGGGCATCCGTTAGTCATCAGATCAGTACACCTCTGAGAACCACTAGTCTACGTCCATTAGGTTTAATGAGATAATATAGAGAAATTAACAAACCAACCCGACTCCTCTTAACATCACCCTTCTTAAGGGCCATAAGCTCAGACAATGCATTGTAATGTTGCTTATCATCCCTTGAACCAGGATCCATCAGTATTCTCTTGTTTGTTTCGTGCACAAGGTTTACCCGTTCTTTGAACGTGTTATCAAAGATGATAGCAACACTATCCTACTAGGTTTTACTCCTTGAATCAAGTATTTTGCAGCTGGAATCTCAGGCACCTAATCCTCTCCATTTGACGTCCTAAACACACATAACGATGATTATCGATACAGAGTACGCCTAAGCAATAGTCTGAGATAGACTAACAAAATTCATTATAAAATTGAACAATAGAACAGAACAAGGTTTCTTCCTGACCCAGGTATCACAAACTACATATCTAAGACATCTGCATAATTCAAGAGATAGGTTTATTCATAATACAAATTATCCGAGCAAAAACATTCTACGCGCTATAAAGATCAGACGTAGATCTAATGCACTGGCGGACACCTGGAAGAATGTGCAAGCTTTTTAGAATATCGTAATACCATTGAAACCCATAAATTCATTGCAAGGAAACTCATTACCTTGTTGGAGTTTTCTGCGTCCTGTAGTGATAATGCTGAACAAAAGAAAAAACAAGACAGACAGACAGGCAAGTTATGACTGAGACCCTAGTTGTGCTCCTAGAACGTCTCTCCTCTTCGGTTAAAACGACACGCGGAAAACCAAACATAACACAGGTCTACAAAAAAAAATTTTTGTTATTAGGATTTGACTATTTCAGGTGAAACATATCAATT
>JAAAKL020012735.1:0-12868 GCA_010016065.2 Carybdea cf. marsupialis auct. non (Linnaeus, 1758)
TGTCCAAAGATTGTAGACATTACGATATTTTTAAGGGTGAACCTCTGATCTCTAAAAAGACCGGATCGAGCTTCCAATTGTTTGCAACAGCGAAAGAGTGTATTCTCGAGCACTGTCTCCCATTAGTTAAAGTAGCGCGGGAAGGTCGGCCATGTTACGTAGCATTTGTTTATAAGCTTTGTTTCATTGGGACTGAAATGGCTTCCAGCGACTGGCCTCACTTTGAGACGGAAGATTTTTCGATCCAGTGTATTTTAGAGATCCGTGAGGTGAACGTATAGTGAGTGAAGCAAGTAATGGAAATATCGATGTTACCCTGGAATTCACGTCGAGCGTGATACTTGCCGTATTAGCAGGCAGTAAGATATACAGATTTTCACTGGCAGACCTGAAAACTGTTAGTGTTGTGAAGCGAAATGAACTTGAGAATTGTGAAGAATTCTTCGTGATACCCACCAATGGAAGATTGGGGCCTAAAGTAGTAACTAAAGAAAAATACAAATCCTGTCATTAGTTCTGTATAGAGCAGTTGGTATAGGAATTAGCCACAATAAACGTGGTCTCGATGTTGGCATTCTTGATATTCTTTCAAACTTTTCAGAAACTATTGTAACAATAACAAGAAGATGCAGAGAATATAACGCTTTTTGTGAGGCTACAGGAATGATTCAATGGCTTTAGGATAACGTATTGCCAGTGGTAGGAACAACTCGGCTACTGTATTGAAAATAGAAGAATAGAAGAACATCGTTTTCAGGTAAAGAGATTGTGCCTACGTATCAGAGCCATGATGTAGACAAGAAACATTGATGTAGGAGACGTTCTTACTATTGAAGTGATTTTATACCGTTATTTTCGCACTGAAGAATGTTTTATACTGTGTCGTGAGACTTTTTTGTTTTTAAAACTAGGATAAAGATCTTAGTCTTAGGCCTACACGTTTTTTTCCTAAAGCTGCCAGATGTTCTAATGTTTATAGTCCCGCTACGGCTGAGCTTTTCTATAACTACCAATCTACATTCTATTTCACTCTGAAATTATTTTGTAAAGCGGTATCTCAATTTATTTAATTTCACGAAAATGATTGCCCAGTTTTATTCAAGTAAAACTCTTTTCGATAAAACGGATTTTTCAGTAAAGCGAATTTCTCATTTGAATGCAAATTCAATTCATTCACATTGATATGTTTATTATTTCCAAAATATTTACTTTTAAATTCTCTTAAATTTCACCATGACAGAAGGGCAGGGTCGAATTGTAAAACAAGTTTCCATACTCAATTCATACACTTTTGGTAGTTAAAACTAATACGATTTCTGCCTTGTTTATCTTTGATTCGGAAACTGCGTCAGGGTACGCTGTTTACTGATACAAATTCTTGTAGTCCGGACAGTGGCGAATTTTTAAATTTTGAAAAAAATTATTTCACCCTGTTCAATGCCGATGTTACTGCTAAGAACGGGTTACTTTCACCCTTCGGATGACAATCTGTTCGTGCTTGCTACTCATGGTTTTCATACTTGTTATCCATGCTGTTTATGTTTCCAGTTCCCTCTCTTTCCTATCTCACGAAACATTATTTACCACTTAACGGGAGCAGATGGGAGAGCACAGTACCTTCGGAATCGTTGTAGGCAAGCTCAGGGTTGAATTGAACTCACGACCCTCAGATTGCGAGTCTGACACTCTACCACTATGCCACTACTGTGAAGCTCTTCTTGTTTTGAATCAAAATGACGAATCAAGATCTCTGTAACTTGCCTGACCTTTCAAACAGTTATTCAAGGGATTGCCTTTTAACATTCAGACATATTTATGCTCTGTGAAACAAAGACAACGTGATGGTAAGACACATGTTCTGGATGGAATTGCTAATGGAATTGAGCAAAACACTTGTAAAAGGCAAGGATGTAGCCAGGCACAACACTCATAGAGATTGAAGTGAGTCTTGAGAGTTGAGGCTCGAGTGGGTACTTTCATCACTCTTTGGAGATTCACACTGTTCAAAGGCAGATAAGCAAATATAGGGAGTACTCTGTAAGAATGGTCAATACTTCCATCACGTATTCAGTAAGAACGGGCAATACTTCCGTCACGTACTCTGTATGAATGGTCGATATTTCCGTCACGTACTCTGTAAGAATGGTCAATAATTTCGTCACGTACTCTCTATGAACTGGCAATAATTCCTTCACTTACTCTTCATGAAAGGGCAATAATTCCGTCACATACTCTGTATGAACGGTCTGTAATTCCCTCGCGCACTCTGTATGAATGGTCAATACTTCGTTCACGTACTCTGTGTGAACAGCCAGTAAGTCCGTCACGTACTCTGTAAGAACGGTCGGTAATTCCGTTACGTACTCTGTATGAACGGACGGCAAGTCCGTCATGTACTATGTAAGAAATGTCGGTAATTCCGTTACGTACTCTGTATGAACGGATGGTAAATCCGTCACGTACTACGTGAGAACTGTCGGTAATTCCGTTACGTACTCTGTATGAACGGACTGTAAGTCCGTCATGCACTCCTTTGCGCTTGTTTAACAGTCATTACATTCAAATTTGCTCAAACCTCAGCCCAGTCCAAAACGAGTTTTACATATGTATATTTTAAAATATGAAATTCATTTCAGCCAGCCTTTTTTTACTCGTATATAATATAATTGTTGCCAACCTTGAAGTAAATTTGCCGGGTATAAATTGTATTTTTCTTCTGCTCCAGCGAAGCAGTTAGTATCCTTCGTTACTATAAAAAGATAAATCGAAGGCTTGCCTCGCTTATTAGAAAATTGAATCATTTACTGCCTCTACGTGCCAGGATTGTATTTACAGAAGTCTGAGTAGCCTAATTTTAGATTATTTAAATTTCCGCTTTGGGTGACATAGATAGTCGAATCTTTATGGATGAGCTCCAGATTTAACAGGCCAAACCCATCAAATTGACCTTGAGCTTGCGTGCGCGCACCTCAGGGACGAGCCTTGCAAAAGCTAAGCTTTACAACTCTTACTAAACTCCTAACATTTCAACGGGTTATGACGGCCTATAAATGCCCTCATGAAATTTTAATTTTCATATGGCACACAGCAACTATGATCAGTATCGACCTATTGGATGGAATGGGGCGAGGGATGGGGCAACGATTTACGCACTCAACTTTTGGTAAATGCAACGCAGTAGAATAGAGCAATCGTTTGTTAGCTACAATTTTTTAAGAAAGAAATTAGGCCACTGTACTTAAACCGAAGATTAATATGACATGTGTGGAGCCTGCGGCCGTGTAATCTAATAGCTTGTTTTGGAAACCACCGACCCGGGTTTGATTCCAGCGCTGGGAAGCTTTGACAACTTCTCTTTACCATAGTCACGGGGTCCACCCAATCCATGTGAGGATTGTACCTGTGTTTGACAGCCCAGCTTTGTCACACATATGTCACGCTGAACATGCTTGAAGAACGCGTGAAGGGTACAAGTGACTGTGATCTAATCAGCCACTTTCACTCTAATTCACAGAGTAGGTTGCTCAGCTGATCGAACTGTTGAGCTCCCATAGGTCGTATCGACGGGAGAATCCATCACTATGACATCTATTTAAATCCGCGTCTTTTACACAGTATTTAGGTCGTAGATTTAACAATTGCAGTTTACGTCCTCTACTTTTGTTACCATGTATACTTTTATTTGCATTCAGGGCCTCTCTGAAAGATAATAGCACGTTGTGAGAGCATCCTGCTAAGATATTACTGGAACGCTATAAAAATGCTGCGTTTGTATTGGTAGATGTTAAATGTTCTATCAATGTGAAGGGAAACTTTACTTTTGTGAAAGAGAATCAATAGTACAATGTTAGGGTTCTGACTTAGATGTTTACTGTTGACCATTCAGCTCTTATCGATTTTTCACTCTTCACCATCCATTTCCTTTAGAAGCTATCGTAGCTATAACATCAGAAACAGTCGTATAACTGATTCAGTTGAATACAGCTACCGAGCTGAACAGTAATGAAAAATATTTTAGATATGATTTCCATAGCATTTTACATAAGGCTGTTCCACGATATACGAGGGCATCCATAACATCTTTATTGCTGTTCCTTCTGTATATTATGTTCAAAGTTACTTCAATCCGGCGTAAGACCCAGGATTTCTCGATAATACAAGACATGTCAATAGACCTGCATGCTGTGCGTTCGTTATAGTTACTCTCCCCTCATACTCTCCCGTCAAAGGCAATAAGATCAAGATAAAATTTGAAAAGCAGTAATTTCTCACCTAAACGATGATAAAGATATTTGCTGTATATTTATAGATGCGTGCATTGTTCATAGGAACTGCTAATCTCCGAAAGCTGTTGAATTTACAGACTTTGTGTACGACCGTGCTGCGTCTTTCCCGGGAGCATTTTATCTCACTCTTACTTGAATCAACCGCTTCGTTTTCATCCTTTAACTTCACAATATTATATCACATATATTGTTATTGCTGAAGTGCTTCGTCTATTTGTTTCGGTTATAATGTTCAAGTTTGAATGTGAGGCTTTCACATAATTATAGTTTATGTATCAAGAAAGAAATGTAGATTTAGGTTACTATAGACTGCTACTAAAATGCGCATCGCAGTACTCTTCTATATTTTCATTTACAATCCAACTATTATGAACTTTCTAAAAGAACATAATAAAATGTTTTATGGCTTGGGAGAAGTGGGTAAACAGAAGGTGGTTATCGATTGACGTTGCCCAACCTTGGATTATGAGAACCGATTTATTACATATACAATTCTCATAATAGACGGATTTTGAAAGATCGTCTTTTCATATTCACATTTGTAACTACTTAAAGCTTTCTGCTAATACCCTTTCCGCTACCCAACACTTTCCTTGCCTAATTGAGAAGATATGATATAAGATTTTTCTATTCTTTGTGTTTGTTGGTATTTTTACCATCTGCAGGTATGACTTGCTTCCTTCTCATAGCTTCACAATGTTGTATGTTGTGGACTCTGATTCAGGAATGTGTTCCGAGGCGTTTCCTTGCCTACACCCTTCTCTAATATAAAGCAGGCATGGTACTGTATACTTATTATATAATTATCAGTGTATCAGTGGAGTAACATCTGGTCTAAGTTGATCAGAATATTTATTTTTCTCTACAGTTTGAAAAAGTTCGTACAATAACAACTAGAGGAAATAGTTTAAAACAAACAAAAGAAATGCTTTTGCCTGTTACCATGGAAATAAATAAGAAGGTGCAAGAGGATGGTTTGTGGTGCACAGAAATAGAAAGGTGATGTTTTGATGTAGTTAATAATAGTGGCAAGCTTGAATTTAGTGCTAGCATTGTATGTTACATTTATTAAGAAAGGCAGAGAGAGAGAGAGTTGGTCGAAATATAATGCTACTTTTTGCGTGACAAGGATGTGTTTATAATTTGCGTGTCGGCCTTGGTAGGCAACATTCTATCTGCCCCATATTATAAAGTACTACTCGACTCCAAGCTCGTGTATGGACCAGACTGTACATGCAGTAAACATATAATGATACTTACGATAGTCTAATACTTTCGAATGTATTAAGTTAATTGTGTAGAATGGAACTTACAGCCTTAATTACTGATATGCAGTCAATATCGTGACATTATTCTTCCTCAAGTGCCATGTCCAACAAGGACGTTAGCGATCGTTGACGTCCACCTTTTCCTATCTTTTGTAGTCATTAACAGCTCTTGCTCCGTAACATTCATCCATCTACTTAGGCTGGATATGTAAGTTAATCTTTGCCTTCCTCTGCTTCGCTTTCTGCTGATCATACCTGTAACACTAAGATGCTCTAGTTCATCCTTTCTCATTACGTATCCTAGAATTCGAGTTGTTTTTTCGAATTGCTTTTAGAAGACAACCCACTGTTCCTGCTCCCTGCAGCACTTCGTCATTTGTCCTTCTCTCTGTCTAAGATATTCTCATCATCCTTCTAAGAAACCACAACTCTGCTGCTTCAACTCGCTTTTTCATTCCTGGTGATATTGTCCTGCATTCACTACCATATGTAAGAATGGAGAACATATAACAATTAAGCATTCTGATCTTAGTCGGCATGGAAATTTTGCTGCTCTTCATTATGCTTCCAAGCTTTTTAAACGCACTTTTTGCCATTCCGATTCGTTTCCTGATTTCCAGATCACATTTTCCATCTGTAGTTATCATGCTGCCAAGCTAGTTAAATTTCTGCACTTCATTTATTAGTGTGTGACCAATCGTTATCTTGCACTGTTTTGCTGTTTTTCCTTTGCTGATTACAATGCATTCTGTCTTCTTGCAGTTTATAGATAATCATTTGCTTTCACTGGATTCAACCACCTTGTCCAATAACTTTTGCAGCTTTCCTTCTGATTCTGCAATCAAGACAGTGTCGTCTGCGCATCTCCAGTTGTTAACGTTCTGACATCCTTTTGGTATCCCTTGCAATGATGCCAGATTTTTTAGAATAATCTCGCTGTAAAAGTTAAAAAGATCAGGGCTAAAAACACAACCTTGACGAACTCCTCTTCCAATGCTTGTATATGAACTGATGTCCCCACCTAATCGCATGCACACCGTCTGCTCCCAGAATAGATTTCGCAAAACTCTCAAATCCTTTCCATCGAGATCTAGACCTTCAAGCAAGTAGAAAAGTTCTTTATGTTTTACTTTATGTTCAGCAGAGCACCATATTCCAGCTTTGGCGTTGACGTCTCCTTCTTGGCTGTCTTCAGCTTAACCTTCAGCTTGCTTATAACTGGGTTGTGATCGCTACCGCAGTCTGCTCCTGGGTATGCTTTTGATTGCTGAATTGCACTGCGACACCCTTTTCTGATGGAAATGTAATCAATCTGGATCTTTGCCCTGTCTCCTGGATTTCGACAAGTCCATAGTCTACGAGGATGTTGTTTGAACCATGTGTTGGTGATCACATATTCATCAGCTTCGCACCATAGCACCAATCTTTCTTCTCTTTCATTCTGTGTACCTAGACCAAGCTTCCCAACTGTTTCCCCGTTTGGTTCATTTCCAACTTTCGCATTAAGGCTCCCATTATGATTGGAACTTCTGTAGACCTGCATTGCTTTTTAGCACTGTTTCTAAATGTTTAAAATAAAACAACTTGTTGAATCAAGTTAAATTAAACAAAAATATAATTTATTGCACTTTTTTCTACTGTCTCCTATATAGAGGTTTTCCAAGGGCAAACTTCCATTCGGAAGACAGAAAAAGTGTCCGCTATTAACTGTCCGTTATAAAGTGGTTTTGACATAAGAACTTGACTGCATTTCAGTCTGTTTATAAGAAAACTGTACGCTATTGATAAATATTCGCTATATAGGGGGTCCACTTTATAGGAGGTCCGCTATACAGGAGGTCCTCTATAGGGAAATTTTACTGTACTATGCTGTACATCAAATACTATGTCAAGCGGCAAATTCCTATTTCACATTCGTGACGTCAACAAAATTTGACTACAGTAGAAGGGATGGCTGAATGGCATAAACGTATTCTCCTTTCATAGTCAGTAAAATAGTCCTGGCTCTGTAATAGTGTCCAGGAGGCATTAACAGATAGAAGAAATTTAATACTCTACACGTATGTTTGTAGGTATGCATGTATGTGTATATATACTATATATATATTTTGCAGCATAATATACATACGCACTGGGTACAAGGCGTTTAATTTGAAATTTACCAAAAATAATATAACATTCCATGAGAATTAGATGACATTCCTTGCATACCATGAGGATTAGATGACGTAATAAGGAAATCAATCAATAACTACTAACTTTTAGAAAGCGACTTTCACCCTTGCAATTATCAAGATATGATATTGGGAAAGTTCTACAATCACCTTTGCCTATTTTATCCTCTTCCTCATAAAGTTGCTTCAATTTATGCCCTAAAATTCTTGAGCACTCCATAACCAGAAGTTGAGGAACACCCAGCTTATCTTCATCCCTACTTATAGCATTGCATGCAGTTATAAGTGTATCCCTCCTCCTTGCTTTCTAATGCAATGTCTACTCCAATGCGCCACTTATGCCAGTGGTGAGTTGTTGTGCAGGTTAATCTCAATAAAGGTTGGCGTCATTTCTTTCCGCAATTAAATATTCTTTTCCAATTATCTCGCATCAGCTATGAATGATACTCTCATATTTCGTTAAATAAAAGATGAACACTTTGTGCAATTTATTCATAAAAATGCGATTCTAGTTATCCTTTAGAAAAGCCTACAATTTTCAAATATGAAATGCAACTAGACCTCTACTATGCCGTCATATTCTTTTGATTGAATTCTCAACACAATTACCCATTCTGTTAATGCTGAGGGAAAGTGTGACGTCACGATTTTGAATATGTTTGAATTATGATAATTAAATAATACTTCATTGCCCTTTTAGAAAGAACGTCAATTGCCAAAATTGAAAGCATTGCTCCTTCTTAAAACCGAGCTATCATACTTCAAATTTTTAAGTCTCCATAACAAAACCTTTTAATTTGATACTGGTTCCTAAAGTTCTGACAAGAAATTTCTGAAATTAAAATGACTCTATTTTAAACACTATATACACTACAGATCTGGTATTTTGGGAAACAACCCCAATTCCAGAATTGCTTTCAGATAACTGGAGTGAAATCCTATCATTTCCAACACTTTTGATTTGTGACGTCACCACTTTTCCTCCTCATAGAGGACCTCTCAATTCTATGCTTTGTTTTCTTAAAAGATGCTTACATTTCTCTATACAAATCACATTACAAGAGATTTATAAATATCTCTATAAGGTAAGGAACCTTTCTTTCAAGCGAATGAGAATAAGGTCTTAAAGCGAGTCCAAGAATATTGAAGTAAGCAGAATTTTCCAATTTTCAACGATTTTTAAAGATTTTATGTTGAGTAGAAATCTCCAGAAACAAAATATCTAATAGATACGTACCTATATAGTAAACACGTGTATGATTATCCCTCACTACAGTTATGGTAATAATAAGTTGGAATCTGGCTGGTGTACTTATCTTTTCTTTTTTTCACCACGACTGGGTCGTCGTGTTCTCGTCATGTGGTGGCTTCGGGGAAAATCATGATTCTGGAGGCACTACACCACAGTTCAACCAACTTGAAGTTGCAGAGGATGAGGGACAGAGACTGAAACAGGGAAAGCTTCTCTCAGGCGCACACCTCAAAACCCCATGAAAGCGTAGCAAAGAAGGAAAAATTATACTGGCTCGGGCGCTGGACAGGATAAAAAGGACCGCGCCTTCTCAGTTGAGAGTTCTGAGGGGGTGAACATTAAGAGAGAATCAGATTACATACAGATTGGCCACGAGTGCATATTCGTTTGCCTGAATTTTGAAGGAATATCGACAGCAAAATGCAAAATACGTGACAAAGATGCTTGGGGGCAGAAGATAGATGTCCTACTGCTGCTCACTCACCTCTCTATGAACAGCCCCGCTCCAGTTATGAGATAAATGGATACACACTAATCGATCACCTGAACAGTGAACAATACGGCGCAACAACATATGCCAAGGAAGCACATAATACAGTGAAACTTGAATCTGGTATAAGCGACGGAAACGAGCACAGGACTACCCTTACACATGTAAACATCACCATAGTAAACACCAATAAACCACAAAATGAAGCATGGCCAGTGCAAACCCTGGTGGTGCCAAGACATCTAGCTATCCTTTCATGCGGCTTCAAGAACCATCACCCTATCTTTGGATACAATAGAAGCAATTGAGAGGGAGACAATCTGCATGCATGCGCAAGTGACAATAATCACCACTTACTCTATAGCCCAAGAGACCGTAGCCTGATGGCAGAGAGAATGCACAGCCGACCTGGTCTTTGTAACTAAATCCTGCATGTACGATCCTCTCCCAGCTATTCGTGAGCTTTTCACTCATAGCAAGCACAGACCAGTCAAGATCACAACAGGTATAAAACTCCACATTGCACATTCACTTACGAAATCACGCCGGAACCTACGACACGCAAAGAGGGAGGAGCTCACATCCTATAAAGAGAAAAACGTGTAAAAGAATACCGGTTACACTAATCTTGGAGGCAGTGAGAAAGTATATACTGTGTGGCTGCCGCTCATATAACGTCTCCACTTCAATAGATGAATTACAGAGATTACTGGAGTAATAACAGGGTGCTCCTAGCTCCTACGAAAGGGCAGGCAGCAGCGTTTGGCAGAGACAGTAGAGGGACTAGACCTTCGCTTATATCACCAGAGACAGCAATACTGACATGCCTCTTACCACATGTAGAGATTGTACTCAGCCCACAGGAAGCAGGCTTCAGACTAAGGAGAGATACCACTGAGGAGGTGCTCGCACTAACTTTAATGATAGAGAGTGGCTATGAAAACTAGAAAACAACTGGAGCAATCTTCGTCGACCTTTCAGCAGCATACGACACAGTGTATGACACTGGCCTCCTGCTGAAAGTTGCAAGGGTGATATAGAAGAGGAAATTGTATGACTCTTATCCACTATAACTCGCAGCTGTTATGTATGTGTGGGAGGAGCGGCGAGTAAACTCATTAAGAGAAAGAACGGAGTCCCTAAGGGCTATGGTTATAGCCCCCTCCCTGTTCACCTTGTACCTTAGAACAAACTCGCGACAGTTTGGGTACGCAGATGATTGTGCCCTACAAACAGCCATTACTTCCATCGACAATTTGTTATACAATAAACAACCTGAAAATGAACAAACCGAAAGTGTCAACACCTTCTGCCACCTTAACCACAGACAGGCCAACCAAAATTTTTGTGATAAGACTAGTCAACGAGGTTCTGCCCCCAAATACTTAGGGTACACTGGACCGCTCTCTTGCCTACCATACCCACCTTACAAACACGGCAAAAAAACCTGAAAAACGATTGGCAAGCTGGCTGGGAACTAATGAGAGCTACCCAGAATGTCTTACGCCTCTCTTCTCAGTCACTACTTGTAGCGTTGCTAAGTACTGTGCCCCAGTTTGCACTCGTTGGACTCCTAGACGTGAAGTTAAACAAGACAATGAGAATAGGGTCTGGTGCGCTGAAGTCGCCGCCAACTTCTAGGAGAGGGGAGGTAATTGAAGACGCTACTGCACCTCTCCTTGGTTTCTGCTCGGCTGGATACGGACAGTTTGTGACCTCAAACAGACTACTGAGTGATAAAGGTAGAACAGAGAAAAAACTGAACCGATGTTGCATCCAATCATCACCAACTTGTTCGAGATGTGGGGAAGGGAAGCAGTACGCCAATCATATCCTCAACTCGTCTCCTATCGTGAAGCTGGTTTGAGGCATTCAAACCGTACTGAGCTGCGGCGGGATCCTCGTCAACTGTCTGAGAGAGACGGGGCTCGAGTTGTAAGATCCAAACGATACTACTGCTACTTATATTTGCTATTAATTTACTACACTTGAATACAAAATAATGAAAGCATTTTGAACATTTCTTTACTAATAAACTCTCGAGGAAGCCATAGTGGAACAGCCATACCTTATAGACACTTATTGGTTGCTCTTCGACTAGTCGACTAACAAAACAGCTAGTCGACTAGTCAGCTACTAAATAAGATCAGTTGACTATTCAGGTACAGCCATGATATATTCCAGCGATTCTTAGCATTTTCATTATTAGCCGTCGAAGTGATGCTTAACAAGTTGGTAAATCAATATAACAACTTCAGATCTTATTTCTACAAAAGCATGCTTTCGCCGACGGCTTTTATATAATGGTTTAAAAGTACGGTTATGTAAGAAAAACATGGTACTAAAGCATTTAAATGTTACTAAATTCAATCAAAAGCTTCTTTGGAGTAATTGTTACCGTCTTTCGATAGTGCCAGGTAACAGAACTCATGTACATTCTCGACGCTCTCATTGCCGATAACTAAATCTTGACCTTCAGGAATTTCGTTGCAGATGATCTTCATTACCTTGGTCCTAGTAACACTAAATTGTAAATCAGCTGCTCTGCTTACTTCTTCTACTTTTGTGGCAATGTCATACAGTTCATACATTGAACTAACTAATAGTACAAGATTGTCAACATAGTGTATTCTTCTTCCAAAAATTTGGAAAGATCCAGCAAAGTTTCCAAGTGCATTTATCATTATCTGCTCAGCAGATAAATTAAATAGCTATGGTTATAGGATACAACCTTGATGTACACCTTGACAGATATCAAAGTAGTAAGTAGTCACTATATTAGTATAGTTCATAAGATATTTGAGCTGTTGACGTTTGGTGCTCATAAATGTTTCTAATTATGAACATAATGTTAGATGGGATACCCATATTTATCTTAATATCTCACAATGTTTTGTGTATCACAGAGCCAAGAGCTTTACGATAGTCAATAAAGCAAAGATAAAGGGTTTTTTCTATTTTTTTGTTTATTTCAATTAGCAGTTTAAAGCTTTAAATCTGGTCTCTTGTACCTTTGCCAGGCAGGAAACCAAATCATTCCTCAGCACTTTCTCTGTTGAGTTTTCCCCTCATTCGGTCATTCATTATTTTCACTATAAATTTGCTACAATGGCTAATTAGAGCAATGGTACGGTTGCTAGAGCACTGCAGAGTGTCACCCTTTCGTTGGAATGGTAATAAAAATTGAGAATGTACAGTTTGAAAGCTAAGTGCCATTGGTCCAAACTATTGAAACAAAGTTTATAGAAGAAGGTTGTAATATTTTCCCCACCGAGTTTTATCACTTCAACTGGAATATCATCATTCCCAGGGTTCTTGTTGCTTTCAATTCCTTGATTGCTTTACTAATCTCAGAGTTCAGTGGAGGAGGTTCAACTTCGATGCTGGTTGTACCATTA
>JAAAKL020012736.1:0-12868 GCA_010016065.2 Carybdea cf. marsupialis auct. non (Linnaeus, 1758)
GATCACTATGATGGCATTGTGTCCTACTTTCTTTTTGGGAATAGATTCTCCAAATGCATGAGCCGAGTGGCGCCTAAGACGTACCTTCTGCACAGCACATGCTATGCAAATCCTAGCCAAGTATAATAATAATTAAGATTAATATCTGCATACAATGGTATGAGACCATAGAAAGTAGCCGCCTTGTCCATAGCAAGCCCTCTCTCTCTCTATATATATAGATATATATGTATACCCAGAGTCACAAGCAATGATCTGACTCCGCTGGAATGTTGAAATGCCCAAGAAAGACATGTGTGTCAATCTTCCAACATGAACTGATAAATGTAAAAACATTTCTATTTCCTAACACATGTTTTGAAGTTACGAACCTGCCGCAATTGTGATGTGTTTGGACCTTAAGCGTGGGGAAGGACGACCATGTATGTCAGGAACAATTCCAACAAATATCCGGTTTATGGAGGCAGAGGTTAATTGGTGCGTTAGCAGAGCTTACGCTAGTGACTTTTGAAATAGAGAAAAGTGGAGAAGACTCGTTAGCCACTAGGAACCTCCCTGACCTGATAAACTCATCTCACTCCTTACCAACCAAACATAGATAATATCAAGCAGATACTAAGATTTACACCCTAAAACTTCACCTCCACTGCTCCTGCACACACTGTTTTCGCCAAAGTTTTGTCGCCTATGAGTCTACTGGACAGATCTTGTTGATTGTAAATCATCTCTATTCCTTCGAATACTTGCCCAGTATCGGGCTGTACAGTAAGAAAAAGTAGTCACTCATCTTCATATTTGATTCCACCACGCCCACTATCAAACATCAAACTGTGTGCCCACTTCTACAATACTGTAGTTGCTTCGGGCTTGAAAATGGAGATGAGGAGAAGAGCAGAAAACAAGGAAGGAAAAAGAGCGTAGAAAAAAGAGAATAAGGAGTACAAACGAAAGAGAAGGAGAGGAATAAAAAGAAGAAAACAAAAGTTGGTATAGAAAGTATATGTAATGGAGAATGGAGAGTAGAAACGAAGAAAGAAACAATATTTCAATGTAACATTATGGACGTTTATCTTCATCGTCTTATTTTCGATGTCTCTGTCTTAAAATATCATGCGATTCGTAAAACCTCTGTAAAGTCATATGGGGAGGCTGTGAAACTAGACTTAAAAAGCTAAGATAAGGCGGGGAGGTAAGTGTTTGGCCGATGGAAATAAAGTGGTTGAGGCAAGACAAGGATCACTATTAAACGAGCACCTCAACTAATGCCTAAATAGGCACGCTAAATTCACAATCCCTTTTTAGGTTTGTGAGCTTTAATAGCGATCACTGAGTGCATTCCGTATCACATATCTTTTTATGGAAACGTTGACGCCCATATCATTGTCGTTTCAGTGAGGTTATGAATTTACGCAATGCTTATGTAACAAAGAGTTCATGTTTAGGCTAATCTTGGTATCTGTTTAAAACCATACAAGACATAAACAAACTGCGTTTTGTTATAAAAGTAAAGGTTGCAGCACATAATGTATCTTTCATATAGTTTTCTATTTGACACCGGTTATAGTACATTCTCATTCTTACAACAGAAAGTGAACAGGAATGTAAAAAAGGGTACACATAGCTTGATGAAGGTCAGATGCACCTTGGAAACATAAACTATCCAGGTCCCCAACTGCGTCCTTATGTGTGCCCATGCTGTAACCTTTCAAAAAGGTTACATGTAATAAAATGTGTATGTTTTTAAACCTATTCATTCCTTACTAGTTATTATTGTTGACCTTATGGAACTTTGTTTGGATGGTAACCTTGTTTCCGGTCACGTAGACGCAGTGGTTTGGTGATAAGGGCAACTCGTCAATATTTGTAGAGATTGTTGCTGAAAAAGAGGGAAAGGATGGAAAGGAGAGAAGGCTAATAGCTTCCTCTATAACTTTTCTAGAAACAACAAAAAGGTTGATGGAGCCGGATACCAGTGCACAAGGAAGAAGAAAGGGAACCTTCTTTAAGGGGAGGCGGCCTTTAATTACGAAGTTACCCCCTGTTGGGGCGTCTAGAACAAGGTGGGATCCTCAGATGGAAATGGCAACTGGGCCCTCCAGAGTTTGATAAGCATTGAATACCTTCAATTCTTGTAGGTTCCTTCAATAACGGGAGTAGTTACCTTGTCTTCCCCACTCAATGGTGCTACCTTAAAGTTGGATAAAAAGTTCTTTTATCAACTCTCAAATAGGAGCTGCGGTTGACAGATTAGCAACAAAATTGATATTTCTTCATACCAACTAAACATTCTGTCATTGTGTGTTACAGTGACGATCGTACATATTACTGGATTAATTTGTTTGTCATCATCAAGTCTGAATTTGTCATCATCGTCAGCTCAGTACTTTAACCCCTGAAAGATGAATATTTTACTTTACTGTCAGATATTGTCAGGTTTCAGTAACATTGGCAAAGTCTTCTTCTGAAGATCCCTGGCATTGTTGCAGGTTTCTAATAAAGCTGGCAAAACATCGGACCAACTAAATTCCACAATGGTGTCAGGATCTTACTGCTTCAGCTGTTTCTTCCAATAGGACATAATGCCACAGTGATCTGGATGAAAAGCCAATGCATTTATATCTCTGTATTTATACAAAATACTGTAAGATATGACTGTAATGCATCCCACCAAGTGCACTAGACAAACATGGCAACGGGGAATCTTTTTGTGAAGGAACACACAAGTCATTGTCATTCATCGTGGCTCTGATGACAAGCAGCTCCATCTGCTTGAAATTTCTCGACTAGTTCTTCCATAACAGGAAAGTTGTCTTTGTACTAGAGTACCGCTTTTAACCAGTTTGATCAGCGGGTTGCATTGGTTCTTCCGATGTAGTTAGGTTTAGAACTTTCTCTTTGCCATCCTTATACACCCTCCTCAAAATTTACTCATGAATTTGAAAACGAGGCTAACGTGGCACAAACACTTCAGCCATGCAATGCCCTGACGCGTTTTTGACAGTTTGACTACTTTATGTGAAACGAATATAGGTGAGGCTACTTCAGAATATTTATAGTAAATTTCATGTAGCATGCTACATCAGTTGAAAGACGAAATCATTAAGCACTAATATAAAATATAATATAATATGATAGACTCTAACTGTGGTGGAGAGAGCCCTTATTAACAATAGATTATGCCAGCCAATGGTGCTACTAGAGCTTCGCGGGAACGAGGCTTTTCAATGTCTAGGCGTATCAAAACTTGGCTACGAGCTTTCATGACACAAATACGTTTTAACGTACTGGTTATCTTGAATGCACACAAGGACGTTGTAGGCAAACTGGAACTAGTATAACTGGCCAACGATTTCATTGAAGGTCGACCAATCAGGCAACAAAACTTTGGAACATTCACTGATACTGACCTTTGGCCCGTCGTATAAGGAGAATTTTTTTTTTGGTTTACGAAACTTAACGCATTTTAAGACAGACTAATTCGGGTTTGGTTTCCTTTTCCATTCAGGCGTCTATGTGGGTAAATGCGCTACATGTTATTCAGAAGAGAAAGTTAAACCGAAATGTTTATTTTATTTCTTAGTATATTAACTAAGGTCTGTAAAACGTCGTGAAACAAAACCAAAACTAAACAATATTTCAGGAGAGCAAAATTAGAGAGAGATATGGACTACATGGGTGTTCCAGACAGCTATTTTGGCATTGTCTCAGTTAAATGGGTGTTTGCAATGGGCAAGTAATACAGATCTGTGATCTCCCTACGCGCTACCTCTTCGCCTCGTATGGTTCGGCAAATTGCCCTGTTCCACAGTTTATATGCACAGTGCCGGCGCGGACAAAGTGCCACCTACGACTTCAACTCTATTTTCAATTAAAGGAGGCTTAGGCATAACACTAGCAACTTTAGCACTTTGCCAAAATTAGAGTAAGAAGTTATCTTGCCCCCCTCCCTCCACACTTTCAAAGCCGTTGCACGAGGCCCTGCCACCACCGCCACTACCACCACCACCATCATCATCATTGTCATCATCGTCATCGTTGTTGTCGTCCTTGTCATCATCGTCTTCTACATCAGATAGCAGATTTCATTCAAATGCAAATCGACGTGGTTAACAGTCCGTCATGAAATCTTGTCTCTGAGGACCAGCAGTGGCAATCTCTCACCGTTATTCCTGTGAAGCAGAGAGGTATCCCAAAGGGAGAGGTAATGATTTGTAATAGGCAATCGCCTCCACGGCCATCAGAGACCATCAGAAAGGTAGAGGAACTTGAACACTGAGATGTATAGTACCGAATCCCAGAATAAATGAGTGAATAATCTGCTTGGATTTACCTAGATTTGAGGGCAATGGTGTACCTCAGAACCGCAACTTAGCATGAGGGTAACATTGCTAATCCACAGCTAAGTGATCTCGTTGAGAAAATGCTTTCAACGACAAGCTGTATCATTCAATGATCTATCTCTCGTCACCTTTTCACGCCTTCTTTATGTCATCGCGCCTCTATTTTAGAATGATCTGCGTCAAAGTGTCCGAAAATAGAATTGAGTAGTAAATTTATCTGACCTACCCTAAAGGTGGCTGTCAGAGAAAGCTTTACCGAGGTAAGCGAATATCGTTGACAGTATTAGAGGTTTGTCGTCTGCCTCAAGTGATGTCACATAGCTAGAAGTCCAAGGCCCACCTTAGAAGATGTTGGAAGAGAACAAAAGAAAAAGTGCAAAACGAAGATGAAGGACCCTGAAATTGTCGTAAGTGCCTGTGGTCGAGGAGGACATCTCTTTACATAGAAGCTTACGACATTTCCGTAAAAAGATCGTAAATAATAGCAATTTTCTATAAAACAGAAGAATAGTTAGCATTTGAGAGAATGCGATATTTCTTTGGAGCTATGAACCATTCGACAAGACGGGTAGAGCCTTGAGTGTTTCACATGCCACAAATCCCCATCGAGTTGATCAACAGATGGTCAAATTGAGGTGTAAACGACTCGCAAGAAATCTGGTGCAAAGAATCAACGCACGTCACGAACAAAATGAATCCAGTGGATACATACTTAGTACAATTTTGCCAAACAGAGAGGGAACATGCTTTTTTTGCCCCCACGGTTGCCATAGCACTGCATTGTAACCACAGTTTTGTGCTGATAGAGATGAATATGACTTACCATGCTTCTGAGAGATTGGAGAGCTAGCTACTCCCATTCTCCATGCCACAGGTTAAAGAAATGTTGCACCGAGCTTTGTATTCATTGATTATGCAGTTAGAAGGCACTGCCCTAGTAGATATCGCGATTATTTGGGTGCTGGCCAATCAACACTCTATCTTTTCGTCAAGTACTACCTCATGTTGAGTACAGTAGCGGGAAAATCCGACTACATTTACCAAGAAAGGGGCTCATGCTGTAGCTTACTTAACTTTGGTTACTGCTAATAGCTTTGGTTTATTGATAGTGTTCACTCTATAACTCATTGGAAGTTCACAAAACGTCAGGCACGGGAATAGGCGTGTCCTGTTGTGAAGGTGGGGGGAGGCGCTTGATAATTGATTGCAGTTGTCTTTACTATGAGGTTTGTTTCCTGTTCAAACTTTAAACTGGTAGGAAAGATGTTGTCGTATGGAAAGGTTGATTTACAGATGTATTTTGTGTTCATTCTATTTTTCGACGCGCTTAAATCCATCAATATCCTCTATAACAGGCCAAAATATAAAATAACTCTTATTCTGGTAAGACCTAAGGGTCAATGTTCGATACCAATGCTGATTAAGAAATCAGAATCAATCAAAATCATTTGTAACATTTTCCTCACTTTAGGTTAGTTGAAGTCTATATTAAATTTGAATCCTGGCTCCCGAATTTAGTGGTTTTTCCTGTGTTTCAGTATCATAGAAGGATAAATGAAAGTAGATAGAGTCAGTCTATGTATACAGACTTACGGTGGCGTTAGGAGTGATTCGCACTGGTCCACAGTAGAGTATTTCCTACTTAGGTGTAGAATGTGCTTGCTTAACATTTTGTTGTCGACCTATATTCCTCTGTGTTTCCGGGCAAGGCACTTTGAGGGCAGATAAGGGGTATCACCCCATGCATTTTCTGTAGTAACATATTTCTATCTCTTTCATTTTGTAATAGCATATATCTAAATCTTTGCCTTTCATTTGCATCTATATTCTCCCATTCAAACGATAGACGTCCTTATTTTATGTTATAACTAAACTACTAGACTAAATCTGTGGTGTTGTCTTTTGAATGTTGGATGGTTTAGTGGTTACCCCTAGCTATAGCATCTTTTGACCCTTCTTATTATATACTGGCCGATTTGTTTGGTATCAATCGGGAAGGGGATGTTCCATTAGGATTACCTTTGATTTGCGTCCTAAAGTTTGCATATATTTAAGACTTTTGAAATTGCAATTTTCAAGCGGTTGAAGTAGATTAAGAAACAACTATTGTAGAAATAAGCCAAGCAAGTCCAAAACCTTTGTACATTCTGATGAAATCGTTAACTTAAGGGGACGAAAACGCTCCGTAACAGGACTATGAGCGGTCTGCGTTCGAAGTATGGCAGTGATCTATCGTCATACACAGATCAGCTGTTCTGTGTACCTAACTTCAAGTGAATAAAACGGGACAAGGTTTGATAGTTCTCCCAACATTTGTTGACCATCTATTGAGGTTGTAATGTAAATGTCGCATCTTACTGTCAATGCTGGTTGTCAGTGTGCAAAAGAGTATATTGTGGGTGTTCATTTTATCTATATCCAAGGTTTCCTTTCCTTTCTGCAGTGACTATCACCGTCGAACAAGGTCCAAAGACAACGTAGTCGATGCTAATTAAAGAGCAAAGAGAAAAAGTTTATAGTAATGAGTTCTCGTTACAATGCAGCTGGTTTAATAAACTAAGCGAAGAACGGACTTTTAACAATCATTTCCAAAGAGTAATTACAGATCAACAGAGCTTCACTATGAACAGGTACGTCATTATCGATTGTCTCCCTTTGTACATGCTTGCATTCACTTCATGAAGTCGTGGCTCGAAGCCACGAGAAATGGCTCGTCGTAAACAATGCATGTCTCATTTTGTCCTTTGTTTGGTCTGAATATGTTGAATTCGACTGTTGTACGTCGATTCGACCCATTACTGCGACACAGACCCTCGATTTTGGCCAAAATTTCAAGGTGTCCTCGAGCTGCGAGCCGTAAACCTTCCAAAACTGACCATGTCTGTCGCAGTAATGGGTCGAATCGACGCACAACAGTCGAATGCAACGTGAATTACGTCATTGTGTAAACATTCATTGAAAGTATTTTTGACAGCTGGGGCGTATTTAAGCTGTGATAGGGGGTAGACGGGGAAACGACGAGTACTGGCATTCCCCAAGGAAAGAGATTAGGGATGGGCAAATAAATTACCTAAATTAGGCATGATGCTAGGATGAAGGGCATTAGTTCGTTAGGACGTAGTTAGTTCTTTGGAGGGAGTCGGCAAATTTATTCGAATTGATCGTCTTTTGTATTACAGTTGGGGGTTTGCTCTTGGCAACAGTGAAGAATTGTTGACTGAAAAATTCCCTTATTACGTTTCGTTATCAGAGTTCTTAATAGTAGGTTAACGCATGCACTCAATGCTCTACGATGACGATGTTCGATTCTTTTTACTCCCCCCTAATGTGCATTGCATTCTTAGTAGCAACATGACTGACGTGAATATCATAGCTGAGTAAAGATTACCTTGGCGCATGGCTCTTGTGTTCAGTCAAGAAAAAGAGGAGGTCCAATTAGCATGCTCTACAGTCGTTTGCCCCTATCATTGTGTAGGCAATTTGACACCTATTAGAGGTGGGTCCCCACACCGGTAATGTACTATAGGATAGCAGGGTGATGTATGGATAAAACAGATTGCAGAAGTTGTATTAGTGTTTTACTTTAGACTATCATGACGACGAGCTAAGCTTCATCCACAGCTTCCCAAAGCAAACATTATTTAGTTACCCTTACTATGCCTAACGGAGTTGTCTAGCTACGGTTCCCTGCAATATTTATCTTACAACGTTTTGGTATTACTTGTTACGAGTAGGTTAGTTTTCTTGAAACGTGAAATTTGTTAAAATGCATAAGGGCGTAGTGCCCAACCTTTCTAGTCGGCAATGCTCTCAAAGCTTCCTGACTAGTCGAGTGGTTTTTTGGTATTGTTGCAACAATATTCAGTTTATTGGCTACCCTAAGATCGCTCGATCGCACTATTGAAACATTCAAAACTTTACGTGCGCTCAACCTAGGACCCTTACCCCCCCCCCCCCTCTTCGCTCGTTACACATTTACCCTCGCAAAAAACCAAGGAAAGATTACCTATTTGCACGCGGATAATAAGTGCTGATTCCAGATATTTCTTTATCGTCGCATCAAGATGTAAAGTGCTAGTATAGATGCATCGTACCCATAGATCGGTCACCAACATGCGCACGCGATGGTTTTGCGATACCATTCCCTACCCATTTAATTTTTACGTGCAGTCTTGATACCCTCGCCCCATCCCCCTCTTAAGAGCGCGCATACTTTCTTAAGGGTTCCCGACAGGTTGTTATATTACCTGTCTTAATCCGGCGCACTGTCACTAATCTGATTCCAGCAGAGACGGGAAGGGAGCTATTGGCGTGTGTCTCAATATAAAGGGTTGTTTCAATAATGATACACTTTATGAATTTAGGGGAAATTGTTAATATTGCGCGAGTTCGCTTATAACATTTCATCGTAACAGTTATTGACCTTGTAGCCAAACGCTTGGGATAAACTGCACTGAAAGAGCATGAGAGATACTAAAAAAGATTGTGACGACAGTAAGGTAGGAAAGAGCATTTTTCACATCCTGATCACTATAATTAAAAACTTCGCTTGCTTCGCAACTCGCCTATAATCCTTAAAGGCAATGACATGGTCACTAAATCGAGGTAGGCGTTTCACCAATAGCGTAAATTGATGCAAATGACGCCTCTTCATGGACGCGCAATTCAGGAGAAAAGTCACAGGAGGAAAGCAGATAAAGGCACAGAATGCTTGCACTGGGTTTGATGTCTGCCTCAACTAGGTCAGAACATCAAAGGAATCGAAATTTACTATCCTAACACAAATAAAATAATAGATACAGGCTTTATTAAGTTCTTCATCAGAACATACTTCTGACACTTAATCTTTTGGATTAGAAACCACATCCCAGATCCCTGTTACAGTAAGAACATTTACATTGGCACCCTGCACCTAAAATAGACGACTATTGTTCTTTTTTAGTCTCTTCTTCCGTTGGCGTTTCTTTCTTCTTCGAAGTATCTTCGTCCTTTTTAAGCATTTCCTCTGGATGGTCTTCATACCTAAAATAAAAATGAGATTTCTTAAAATCGACGCTACTTATAATGGTTAGGGTCGCCTTCAACATCGATGGGTCGACATCTCCCCAAGGCGATTGAGACCTCTCGGCCCCTCCCACCGTCTGCCTTCTTTAGCGTACACAAGAACCAAGGCAACTACTGCTTATCACTCGTAAGATATTCTTGGGAATAGCATGCCTTCAATATAATCGGCTCACCTACAGCGATCTGCAAAGAATGGACAAGAATTGTCCTAATGTATCAAATTCTACTATCAAACGTCAGCCATAAGTGAGGGGCTGGTGTTAGCGAAAAGATGATAATCAATTTTGCATTCTTAATACACCCTTATGACCACTGTAAAAGATCATGGGTTCTAGCAGAATGCAAAACCTTATATTTACTAATGTAGTACAAAGGTTAAGTCATTTACATACATAAATGAATAATAGCAAATAATGTAGTGTTTAAGTCTATGTAACCGTCACAATACTAAGCATCATAGATGGTTGATATCTTTACAGGACTGGTACAAGGTACAAAGCTACTAGATTGCTCAACGCGAAAGAAAACAAAGAAATGAAAGAAAGAAATGCCGAAAAAAGAAAGGAGCACACGCAACTAACAAACGACTGGAGTGAAGTGTAAGTACGAGAAACAGACACAAAGAACAAAAACAGACGAGACTAGCGGCACGAAGAAAAAAAGACAAAGACAAAACAACATCAAAGGCAAGTGAGAAGGAGAACACAAGAAGGAAGGCGTCAGAAGACGAAACAAAGAAAGAGGAAATCAAAGAAATACAGTAACACTAACATTGTGGAGGTGCATAAAATGATGGTTTAACGAATAAGTATCATCGAGTCAAAGGCAGCAGCTCAACACACACATAAAGATACAAAAAAGCCTGGGAAGTGATCCTTTACCTCCCGGTGTTGGCAAATGGCACACTAGTTCTCAATCGGGATTATTGTCATGCTCAGACATCAACATGCGCTGTATTCATTTAAATTATATACTCATCAGGGCTTGTCACTAGTGTTACAACTGAAAAAGCCTTCAACTTATTGGAAACCTGGTTTACAACCGGGAGACGAAGCGCAAGGTGATAAATACACTGACAAACAAAGAAAAACACGCCAAAAAGTAAACGATACTTCGGACGTCTCGTTTATTTCTGACTTCTCGGGTCTATTAGAAATAAAGATATTTCCACTTCATTTGAGAAAGTCAAAAACAAACGAAACGTTGTCCGAAAAGAAGTCTCCTTTCTGGCGTGTTGTTCAAGAAAGGCATTCCTTACAATGACTACGGCAGTGATCTCAAGGTCTACTTTAAACGACGTCGAAAAATCAACGCGAAATATCGATATCCCCTCTGATCAGGCACAACTAACATCCGTCTTAAACATTATATATCAATCATTATTCTAAATGATTACGATCTGCATAAAAGTGAAATCCACTACTTACTTGAATAGATCACTGACTTCTCCTTTAATAAGCGCAACCAAAAGCGAGGAACCGATACAGGCAGGGACGAGGTATAGCAGAGCAGGTTGGGCAGCTTTAAACACGTGCATCACTAAGACAGTGAACACTAATCCAAGGAAGTATGCAACGAACGTCGAGTAGAAATATGGCTTTTTATTTGAATCCGTTTTACTGAGAAAAAAACAGACAAAGATTTAGAAATAAATATAGAAAGACATGAATATGATGAAGACGTGTAATAAATATTTGAAAATACATATGACCTCAAGCTGTCGGCAGCAGCTATTACCAGAAAGTCACCATCTAGTTTATAATCCCTTTCAACGTTCCGTTTTCTCTCTTTCGAAGAAACGAACCTGTGGATTCCACTCCTTTGCCATGTTTACACTAAATACACCAAACGCTGTAGTAATTCGAACTATTTTTACACCATTTTGTAAACCAGGTCCTTTTGAGATAGAAGTAGCATCTAATGCTATATATTTATAAGTGACGTTATCATTTTGGGTTCACTGCCTTCTTCTTGTTGATGAAGATAGTCCGTCAATATTTGAGAACGATACCTTGAACGAACGTCGATGTATGAAAATATTCTTATCAAAACCTTGTTACTTTAGCCAACTTTATAATTTTATGAACGGAGTAAAACAAACTGTGCATCTTTAAGACCTTTTGCAGATATAAACAGTCGTTACTAGTTGTTGGAACGGGTCTTAAAAAGTAATAGGACGTTATCACCAAAGTAATCGAACGAATTACAGTCCATCAATAGCTTGATTTTGTACAAGAAAACATTGTAGTTTAGAGCCATCGTTACCTACGGAGGTCATCCATCCTCAAGAGAATTTTCATATTAACTTTTGCAAAACGATGGTTAGTTATCATAATTGTGCTAATGCTAACCACAGCGTATAGTACATTTCCAGTGCAACATCGATGGCATTTCTTCAGTAACAGTCGTAATGAAACCTTAGTCTTCGACTGAAGGTCAGTTCATCGACACATCTTTACGCATTCATTTGGTTCATTACTACCTTTGTCCTTTTAATAGCGTGGTAGAGATAACCATCTGTCATGATTATGGACTGTGAATTGGTATGTATGAATATCCTTAAAAGCAAGGATTACGTTTAGGACGACGACATCTGCCATTCACTATGACAAAAATAAACCCCTACTATGAAACTTCCTTAGTTAGGAGACCCGAATCCGCGCCTGAGTTTAGTTGGATCCTTACGTAACACTTGCAACCAATAAATATGCCAATGATTGTTGGAATCGATATCAGTTTCAACAGTTTCTTCTCCCTTTTATGTGCCGTTCCCTTATGGCCATGTACCTGAATATACGGACTAATATCTGTGACACCTTCGTCGCTATCGGCAATATTTATACCCAATGAGCTGATTCTCAGCAAAAAGAGAAAGGCTGTTACGGCTTATTATGACTATCAGCTCTCTTCCATTCTTAGCAATTTGAAGCCATGGAAAAGTTAGACTTCAGCAATTTTCGGACCAGAAAAACATAGTATAGGCGGGTAAACGGGTATAACCCATGTCACAAAAAAATAAAATAGAACCTTATGAAACTTCACAAGTCGATTTCCCTCAAAAGTACTTCAGTTTACAGAACTGGTACTTAAATTTTCTCATGACGCATGATCTTCTTTTAGTTGTCTACGAAAATGGCAACGCGTTCCCAGTACAGGACGGCGGAAATCCAAACGGATGCTGTGGTTATTATTTACAATTATGTTTCATCAACGAAATTATTTTCAGTCGTATAGTAGATTCTTTGGGGCAGTTAATCATTTCCCGTACATTCCATTCCCATACCGCTATTTTAATATTACAAATTAACGCTGTTTTGTAAAATCTGTTCTGGGACTGGACGTTTTGGGGATCCACTGGTCCATAAAGTTACAACCCGGGATCCTTACATGCAAAAACCACACTGGAAACGCCCCCCCCCCCTCCAAACCTCCCCGGCATTCCGCATACCCCAAGGGAACTTGAG
>JAAAKL020012737.1:0-10566 GCA_010016065.2 Carybdea cf. marsupialis auct. non (Linnaeus, 1758)
GTCAGAGGTTCTGTACCTTATCTTTCTTGAAGAAATTGTCGCAAAATCTAGTTTCTTTTATTTAAACATGAATTTGCATCAATAGATAAGCTTTAGATCCAAAATAATGGTTCTGAAATTGTGGCTAAATCCAGGCACATCAATTCATGCCCAACGATTTTTATTTAGAGCATGCAAGATGATTTACGTCGTGATGTTTTGATGTTATATTAATTAAAATGCAATATCTTATAACAATATAAAGTTTGTTTTCTTGTAGATAGATCTATACAATTATTTATAAAGTTTTCTGATTTGCAAAAGTTTTAAGTCGTGCAATTGTAACAGCCAATATATAAGCACAAGTGAGGAGGCAAATTTGACTGATCGTCAAAGGTGTGGCCTCTCTTTCATCTAACCAAGGATGAATTTCAAATTACTATGAATGTTGATTTTACGGAACGAAATACTCTCACTAAAATCGATTTGCCTTTATCTGTGACTTTCTGGAAACTTCGTCTGTCTGTCTGCATTTCTGGGAGAGTCATTCAAAATTCCGGGTTATTATTTAACTTTGATCATAGTTTGTTTGTCTGTTACAGCGTTGAGCTTCCTGACTTTTTCGCTTGGCAGCCATTGCCTTTCTTGTATAAAAGCCGTCTGATTGTTGCTTATTGCTTACTTTGTTTATGTGCTCAGGCCTGGATAGGCCCCTTGCTCCTTCTAACAATTCTGTTCCATCGAGCCCTGTCTATCGCAGCGTCTTTAGTATTTGGGAGGGAACATCCGATGTCCAATGGAATCTGGTCCATCCATTGTTTATGTGGCCTTCCTCTTGTTCTTGGGTGGTGGAAGTCTTCTGAAGAGCACTACCTCCTGGACGTCTGACAATGTGGCCAAACCAGCGTAGTCTCCTTTTTCTGATGTCATCGATGATGGTTACATCAGCTCCAGTTTTTTTAAGAATCTCTTCATTCCGCAGTCGGTCTTTCAGTGTAACTCCTACAGTCACTCGGAGACATCGCATTTCGTCGTCGGATTGTTACTTTCCTGTATTCTGCTAGCTACAAAGGTGGACAGATGAAATTTAGCGTCTATTCCTGCTGATGGTTCACATGGTACAATAACAAACTGCTCATGTCCATTTTTTTCACCAAAAGAGACAACAATGCCTAGAGGAATACGCGTTTTCAACATACATATATATATATATATATATATATATATATGTAATCATAGATGAATATAGTTACCTTTCAAACAAAGAATACCCCTTCAAATTGATAAAATTAAACTTTTTAAAACCAAATTAATATTTTGCAGTGAGCAAATGTTTGCAAATGTTGCTAAAGAAACCCTTTAAAAATGTAAAAAATCTATCTAAACTGAAAGCATATCCAGACACAGACTTAAAGATGGCAGTTATAGCATCAAAAAAGTGTTAGAGACTTTCTTTCTAAATGTCCCCTTTACCGTGGTGATGAGGGTACGTTTAATAGCAGGAACGTTCATCAAAATTAGTGGAAGTAAAGGGTGGGTGTTTATTAGAAATTTCGCATTGTGCTGCGCTGCGCTGCGAATGTGACATCTACAAAAAACTGTAATATAGACCAGAATCTGCCTTTTTAAAGACTTACTCTCTTACTACTCAAAGTCATAAAAGATCTTGCTGATCATAGAAATGACTGTTCCTTTTGAGACAAGGTTGGAGGAGGCAAGGGAGAGGAACGGGCTTACGTATGGTGGACTGAAGAAAGATTGTGAACGTGCTGGGTGGCGACGCAAGTTACTTACTGTGGAAGTTGGGTGCTGGGGATCCGCCGGTTGGACTCTGAGAAAATGGCTTCAAGCATAAGGGTGGAGAGGTTAAAACTTGAGAGTATGGTGTCAGCGTGCTTGTTCTGCTGCTGAAGTTGGTTCCTCCTGGATTGTTGGAAAGCTGCGTCCCTCTGGCATGCAATGCTGTTCATGGCTATGGTCGATAAGAGCTAATGTCTGTCTCTTTTCATTTTTGCCGTTGGGTTTTGCTGGGTTTTTGTTGGATTGTTAAGTTTTTGGTTTGTTTTTTTATGTGTGTATGTGTGTGTGTCTGTGTGTGTGTGTGTGAGGCGGGCTGTGGTTTGTTTTGGGGGTTTTTTGTTGTTTTGGAGCGGGGTTTTTTGCTGGTTTTTTCCCTCGCTGTCCTTCATGCAAAGGTGTATGTGGTCGTCATGGTCGGCCAATGCACCCCTGCGCAAGATGTAGATGGAAACATATCATATGTAAGAGAGGATGCTTTCATCGTTGCAGACACATTCGACATCGATTTGCACACAGAGTTTGTCTTTTAAGGTGCCACCGTCACTGTCCTTTATGCAGACGTGTATGTCGTCTTCGTCGTCGACTAATGGTCGCTTGTGCCAGATGCAGGAAAAGACACAGCAGATGCACTTTTGCTTGCACTCTACGTTGTTGGGGGTTCTGGCATCCGGTGGCTCGGTTAGTGTGTCGTCACGCGTGCATGGTTCGCTGTTCATGTGCACGATACTGTCGCAGAGGACGCTGAAAAGGGGGAAAATAGCAAAGGATTGTTGATGAAGGGCTTATGTATGACGTGACAGATGACACATACCAGTAGGAGTACTGAGTAAGGTTACCCTAATGCAGCCACCCAGATGAACATGTACAGTACGTAAATGGCTGAAACATCAGTGAAGTCTGGTGTGCTGCTGATGACCTACTGGTGTTGTCTGCTTAACACCACTGCAGTTTGCCTATCATCTTTACTCAGGTCCAATGCAAATTCTCTGAGGTCAGGTCATTACCTACTTATGCCGACAATGAATGAGCTGCCTTGCAATTGTGTAGGATGGCCAAAGCTCTGTTCAATCTAGGGAAAAGGTATTGATTGCAATTAAGGCTAATTAACTTGTTCTCAGATGCAACACTACCCTTTGGTGCTAGAATTAGTTCCGTCGCAGCACGAAGGCGAAAAGAGATAGGGGATAAGATAAAGAACTACTACTTTGGCTTAGCTATTAAATTCTAAAAGATTCTGCCTTTCTTATGCCAGACTGAGCGACCTACGGTTCCATATTTTAGTTTTTGAGATTCCGTTTACGTACTGTCAGTTTTATGATTGTTTTTATAGATAGAGGTGTTGACAGTTGCTTTTCTCAGAATATAGGCCCTTACACGTGCTTACCATATAGAGGGGTCGACAGGCTTAACGTTATCATATCATATAATATTATATCGTGCGACCGTGATGACAAGAAATGATAAGAAACTTTGTGTCTCTTGTCTATCATAGTTATCACACGATAGACAAAAATTTCTGCAATCAGTCTGAGCTATGAAATATATCATAAAGAAAACGAAACTGACATCAGAATTTAACGGGTCTTAGGGCTCAAATCTTGAATGAATCATGTACAAATTCATTTCTTGGATACAATGAGTCCATTTTTTGACAGCCCTCCCCACCCCCAGCCCCAAGCACAATTGCTTATTGACAATGCGGAGGAATACTGATTACTTCAAAAATCAAAAGTTTCTGAAATAGCAAGATTTGACATGAGATGTCAAAAGGCAACCATGGAATAGGATGTTTCCGAAAAAATTAGACCTGTAGTGTATATTGTGTTTCAACTAGAGTCGTTTGAATTTCAAGAATCTCCGGTCAAAACTCTGCTAATATTCCTAGGTTCCTTACGTTAGGGACCACCATCAAAAAAGGTTTTGTTACAGAGGTTGGGGAAGGGCAATACTCTCAATCTGGCCAGTGAAGTTCTTACTAATAGGGCCACATGAAAAGTGAGTAATTTTTTCATAATTCAAACACTTTCAAAATAGTGAATTCACACTTCCCCTCCGCATAGTAATGAAGCTGCAAAAAGTTTAGTAGAATTTTCCAAAAAAAGGACTCTCATAACGAACTTGAGGTACGAGTTCAGCTAGATTAGGATGCATTAAAAATTTTGATAAAAGGATCAGTGAGACATTTGCACAATATTAAGCACCTATCCCAAGTAAGCGCCCCTCTTAAGCCTTCCAGACGTAAATAAATGCTCCGTGCCCTCTTCAGAGGAAAAAGTATAATCTAAGCATATAATGCAATTCTGATTGTTACTCTAGGGTGAATGTCCCATAGCATCTTAGAGAAATATCAGAAGGTCATTATTTTTACATTCCAATTGTAACAGACACGTATTTAAACTGTATTTGTTGATAAAATTAATATCCAATTCTGAAAATAAACAAAAATAAGTTTAAATTATAACTAATATGATCTCGTCAAAGTAAATTCATAAACGTAGGTAATATTAGCAGTACCCCATTTTCAGAAACAGTGACACTTTGCTCGACTAGAAATGCTTTATTTGTATCCCCATCAGCACTGATGATACACAGCATAGAAGCCAATCCCCAGTTTTTTCTTGAACTGGACAAGAAGCTGAGAATATAGTGACGTGTTATGTGAAAAAGAGCAGAATGCCATAAATATATTCATGAGAGGTATTAATAGAAAGTAAAACTGTCTTTACAAGCAAACAACTCCGCCCAATCTTAAATGAATACTTTGGGTGATTATTGTAATTTTTGGAAGCAACTGTAACAGAATCTATTTCTTTGTTGTGAAGCAGATCTTCGTTCTGTACATAAAACATCAGCAGAGTCAGAATCATGTAGGCGGATACTTGACAGTTTGCAACAAGGCATGTGGTGACTTTATTTCGAATAGCATCCTATTTGAGTACAGTCTTTTAATAATGAAAGGGTGAGGCCAAGGCTGCAAAGAGCCAACTCACAACTCAAGCGTTTGTTGGCTTCCTTGAGAACAGAACCTTCTGCACACTTACAAATGACATATTGAACATTTTAGATTAAAAAGTTGAGTTGAAGACTCGATATTACTAAATCGTTTATTTTCTTTATTTTCTCATGGTCAGGTATAATATCTGTCTTGTAAATATATAAAACTATCATTTAGTATCTGTGGCTACTTCTTTATTGTTGAGTCCCTCCAAAACTTTCGATGTACGGTTGAACTTTGCAAGTATTTTTGGATCCTTCTAAGCCCTTGGTTTATTCCTAACCTTTGTTGATTTCTAGCTAGTTACAGCCATTACAATCATTTGGAGACAAACCTGTTTTTTATATTCTCACAGGGAGCATAACTCTTTCCTCATATTCAACAATAAAACACTATATAAATATTTCATTATCTTGCGCCTTCACTACTCATTTAATGGTTCTCATGATTTTTTGCAGTAAGCGGGGAAATGTGTTTCTTCATATACCCGCAGATCTGCATTGCGGAAAATGATAACAGAAAAATAATCAACTATTTAAATTTTTGTTGAAGAGAAAATCTTGCTAGCTGGATAACATTCAGACGTGTCCTTCATCTTGTTCATTGACTTTTTTAACTGGATGCCTAACCACAGTTACCTGACACAAACTGAACATCGCTTTGGAGCAATGGGGATCAAAGCACAAACTAGATTTAAAAAAGAACAGAAGTTACAGCCTTTGAGTAGCCATTCATGGCGTAAACTTCTATGCTTAGAAAGTCGTTGCCTGCCTCGTCATTAGAGCTAAGAAGATATGCTCGCCCGAACATCTCCCATGAAATTCGATTCATTGGCCATCAGATGATGCAAGGAATGAACTATTTTCATACAACATGCTCCCTATTCTCTCAGTGTTATCTCAAGCTTTGAGAGTCCTTCCCATTGCCACTCCTGCCTCTTTATTCCCTTCTTGAAGAATACTTTTCTATCCTTGTGATCGATAGTCACTCAATACAGACAACGATAATTTCAAACTTAGCCCTTAAATTGCAAGACATGATCATCCTCTAGGTGCTAACTTGCAAAGCAATTTTTACATTGGTAGAAGTTTATAGATAAATTAAGGAAAAACTTCATCCAACCATCTACGTAGAATTTAGTCGATATTTTCACTTCTTCTTCCACCTTTTAGTATAATAGCATGAACATTTCAAGCTCCTTCAATTGCAGTGGGGTTTCGTCGCATAAATTCTGGTTTTTATAGAGCTATTGCATAGTAATGCCATTTGTGTGGTATACAGCGATCGATTATGGAGAAGTGCAAAGAACAGCAGATGACTCTGTACGTTGCCTTTATCGACCTCACCAAGGCATTAGACCTGGTCAGCAGAGGCGTCCTTTTCAGGATCCTCGGCAAGATTGGGTGCCCTCCAAAACTGCAAAGCCTGATCGAATCCTACCACTCCAACACGAAGGGGGCGGTGCAGTTCAACGGCAACGCCTCTGAGTTTTTCAACATACATAGTGGTGTCAAACAAGGCTGAGTCCTTGCTCCAACCCTCTTTGGGATCTTTTTCGCTGTAATGCTAAATTATGCCTTCAGCACATGTACCGAAGGAGCCTATCTACGAACCAGATTTGATGGCAGGCTTTTCAATCTCGCCCGCCACAGAGCCAAGAGCAAGGTTCGGGAAGTCCTTATCAGAGACATGCTGTTTGCTGATGATACAGCAGTTGTCACCCATACCAGCAAGAACTGCAATCACCGGTTGACAGGTTCTCCCAGGCTTGTAGCGACTTTGTGCTCACTATCAGCCAGAAAGTAACCAATGTCCTGGGACAGAATACAGCGGCACCACCTATCATCACCATCGATAACTACAACCTTGATGTCGTCCTTCAGTTTACTTACGTTGGATCTACCATCACCGACAACTTCTCCCTGGACACTGAGATTGACAAGAGAATAGGGAAGGCCGCTATAACATTAGCACGCCTCACGACCAGATTCTGGACGAACTCTAAGCTGACCGTGAAGACCAAGATGTCAGTGTGCAACGCCTGTGTCATCAGCACACTTCTTTACGGCAGTGAGACATGGACCACATATGCCGGACTGGAGAGAAGGCATAACACGTTCCACTTGAGAAGAATCCGCCGAATCCTGGGCATATCATGGCAAGGCAAAATAACGAGAACTGAGGTCTTGTCCCGCGCTGACCTTCCGAGCATGTTCACTCTCCTCAGGCAAAGCAGACTTCCCTGGCTGGGCCACGTACACCGTATGGTTGATGGTCGCATCCCAAAGGACCTCCTCTATGGAGAGCTGGCAACTGGAAGGAGAAGTGTCGGCCGCCCACAGCTACGATTCAAGTATGTCTGCAAAGACACATGAGAGCCCTCCACATAGACACTGAGGCCTGGGAGGAGCTTACAGATGACCGTGCAAGGTGGTGAAGTACCCTGAAACAACATCTCAAGTCAGGAGAAGAGAGGCTATTGAACGAATCAACGGACAAACAGGCACGCAGGGAGGAGCGCAACAACTCCAACGGACCACACACCACCCACAGACGTGTTCACTGTGACAGAGACTGTCACTCTCTCATTAGTCTCTAAAGTCACAAGAAACGCTGCCCCAGCCGACCAGAAAACTAAGAAAAATAAGATGATTTATCCATGGTCAACCATGACCGACGGAGGCCTATGATAGAGTGATCGATGTGGTGCACTCACGAGAAAAGGTTTTGTTTCCTTTAACACTTTCCCTTAAATATTTGGCTATGCTGAAATGATCTTATGGAACGCGGCATGAAATGCTTCCGTTTTCAGACGTTTATAATGTAACGACAGATACTGTTTTCAAATTATTCCGTTTTCAAAAGCGTCTTCATTTGATGCCGGTTAGGAAAACGTTTCAATGTAAACGCACGGCCAATCAGGCATCATTTTGTTCCGTTTTCAAATGAAAACGGCATAATGTAAACTGGGCCTTAATTGCGATATAACCATGTTTCAGCTTTCTAGCCTTTACTATTTTGGGAATATTGTTAGATCTTAAAGGGGGTGTAAAAACCCCACCCTCATCTCCCGCTGTTATAACATATATCTAAATATTCCGTGTAGAATAGAGTAAAGGAATGTTGGAAAAATTACTCCTCCAGGAGGGTGTGATCCTGCTCTTCGATTGAAATAAATTCCAGGTACATGAACTACTCTTATTGCCTACAAAGCACACAGCATAGGCATTTAAAGAATGTAGAGAAGAAGATGATCATATCGTTAGAATCAGGATCATTGTTTGCTGTCAAAATACTCATCGCGATGCTTCGTAGCTTGAAAAAAACCTTCTGATTCAAAACCTCACTCCGTGTTGCCGACGTACCCTGTGCTTCCCCACTGGTGGAATACAATATGTTTCTTTAAACAAGATTATAGGTTTTGGACAAACAAGTGGAGATATATTTTACGCAGAGAGCCTTTAGAAATACATTTGTACTTACCATCATAATCCCTTTCTAATAATCTAGTTGAGCTCGTATTATAGGAGCTCAATTATAGCTGAAAAGGGTTTAACAGGGTGTGTTTGCTTTCGAACTCTTTTCTCTTTGACCTTTCAAAGTTACGAGTAAGACTGGTAACAAAGAGTGCAGTTATTTCTTTAGGATACCAAATTGTCCTTGCCACAAGGCACTAGTTGATGTTGAAAAAATCCTCCAGCTTTCACTAGCAGCAAACTCTGTGTAACAATAAGTACTGATAAATTCTGTGTTTAAAGATCCTTTGTAGATAGCAGTCAGCAGATCACTGACGTACTATTGTCAGAAATAAACAATGAACATACTAGGATAGGGTAGACGAAACCTGCAAGAATTTGCTATAGCTTAAAATGACATAAATATGTCGATTTATCTATTAAGTCTTCTAGTACTAAATTTCATTTTGATTAGATTACCTTTATCTCAGTTATATCTTTCAGTTTCATGGTTCCCATGAGATGCTCCTGCTCAATGGCGTTCGTTGAAACATCAAAGCAGAAGTCCGTAGATGTAGTAGACCACAATTTATATATCCTGTTTTATTCGAGGGCGCATCTTGGAATTCATTATCAATAACAGTCAATAACTTCGAAGCTGCAGCGGTTCTGTTTTGTTAGAACATATCATCAAAAGTTTATTTATCCCTTCGGCGATCTTAATCTGTGTAACAAGTGTTTACCTCTTTACCATTTCCATACTGGTTTTTGAGATTCCAGGAACAGGAGGTAGGGCGTCCTAGTGTGGCTGTGTCTTTATCAATGTGAATATTTGTTATTTAGGTACAAAGCCTAGCAGAATTGTTCCCTCATGTATTTGCTATAGAAACGTTTAACTTTGGAATTTTAAATTCGGTTCGGAAAAGGATTCATTTTGCTAAACATCTTTGCCAGACACTGGTCACAGAAATCATGTACAGTGAATGTAGAACAATATCCTGCTGAATTTCCAGGAAAGGAGATCATTGGAACACTGTGTTGCAAATAGAACCTTTATGAGCGAAATATTTTAAGTCTCCCATGTTATTGAAAAATTCGTCCGTTGTCAATAAATTCATTTAGCCGAAAAAAACAACTGCTTCTTTGTATTGATGAATGCAGCTCCTCGAACGGCAACATAAAATGGAGAACACGCATTTTCCGATACCCTAAAGGTATTCCCTTGATAATTGCCAGTATAAGAATGGTTTTTAATCAAATATTGTCGTATTGCTGAGTCATTTGTCTGTGACATGAACTTAGTTTTATTATGATTAGGTAAAAAGTTTTGATGCCTTATTACCTTTGGTTATGCTTATTACTTGGGTTTACATTGCAACCTGTCTCGGTACGTCCATGACTTCTTCCAACATAATGGGGATTGATTATCTATGATCTTTTTCAAGAAACGTGTTACTTTAATCTCTTTTTGGGAAGAGTGGCTAAAAGGTGTACTGTCTCAGGAGAGATCTACTATGCATTACTTTTCTGACAAAAAGTGTTCACCAGAAGCAGACCGTTACCTTATCAGAACTCAGTACTTTTCCATTCTTTTTTCCTACCCCAGCCCAAACTACCCATAGCAATTGCTTTATGTTGTCTCTGCTCCTAACTTTAGGTTCACGTTATAGAAAAGGGGTCTGGGTACATGGGCTTTAAGAGTCGTCATTTTCATTCTTCATGCAGCGGTAAAATCCTTTAAGTTCTTCTTCTCAAGCAGTGTGTGTCGGTGCATTACAAATGATGGGTGACAAGGTGCATGATCTGACTTGGATCGGCAAGCATCGTACCAGGACCGAGCTTAGAGCCTATGTATACCCTTTACCAAAATAATAGAGAAGAGAGGATTTGAAGACATCAAATTAGATGAGAAACTAATGAAAAGTGAAAATGTGGAGCATGGCATGGAGAGGCTGGCCTCTAAAATTGCGTAGAGCTGGATGCGATGTCCACCGGTGGAGAACCAGGAGCCAATGTGGCTACTAGTAAAAAGTGAACTATGTTATCACCTGGTCACCACAGCTAGGTTGGTAGACCATCACACCGTGAATGCGTTGGTCCCGGGTTCGAATCCCGGTGGTGACACTTTCTCTTTTCATAAGTATCTCTTCTAACATTACCAAAATGTTGGTTTTGATATGTCCGTGCGCAAAATTATTATGACTAAAATATGGCATTTGTCATGGCCTAAGCCAAACAAATGGTTTACTATTCCAGGAGATTTCAATTTGTCCGAAGAAAACGACTTTAGAATGTAGACTTTCCTTTATCAAAACTTCGTTGGTAGATTCCTTTTCC